>JAMKCH010032097.1:0-16417 GCA_023653785.1 Ophioderma brevispina | reverse complement strand
GAGGGCGGGATGCGAGATCCGAGGGCGGGATGCGAGATCCGAGGGCGGGATGCGAGATCCGAGGGCGGGATGCGAGATCCGAGGGCGGGATGCGAGATCCGAGGGCGAGATGATTTACCAAATATAAAAGCGGTTCAATGTAGTAGTTCATCTGCTCTCAAGATGTAATGAGGGTGGTACATGAAAGACTCTCCGAAGGCACTAAAACATGCCAAAACCCGGAGAGGTGCCGGAGGCTCCACATGGCCACTGGACCCACGCAGGGGCAGTATAGTTCATCTGCTTCAAAGATAATTAGATACGTGGATGAGCTTCCGAAGGCACTCCAAACATGCTAGAAATCCAAGAGCTTCCGGATGCTCAGCCCCATGGATTACCGCAGGGGCAGGGTAGTCATATGCTTATGATAATGAGATAAATGAGAGTTCTTCAGAAGGGACTCAAACATACTAAAAAAACCATAGTTTCGGGGGCTCTACCCTGGACCCCACCAGGGCCGTTAGAGTTAATATGCTTCAAGATAATGAGGAAAATGAAGAGCTCACCGAAAGCATTCAAACATGCTTAAAAATTGAGAGATTCCACTGGGGCTCTGCCCTGGACCCATGCCGGGGACTACAGATCATCTGCTTCAAGTATAATGAGATAGCACTAGAAGCGCTCTCCGAAAGCACTAAAACATGTTAAACCCGCGGAGCTTCCGGGGGTCTATGCCCCTGGACCCGGAACGGGGCTTTGCCGGGACAGGGGCCTCTCAGGCGGGCCCCCGGACCCTACCGTATTGCTCCACGTCATGCGCCACGTTGAATCGTGCCCCGGGCGAAACACCAAACTAAGCTATACGCCCCATGGCCTTGAACCTGAGCGAATGAACTGTACATTGTTAACGATCAGCAAATTGGGGCATACATTTCAAGATCGTGGATCTTAGCGTACTAAAAAATCGCTGACTAAACGGCGCGGATAGTAGAGCTTAACACTTAAGTGCCGGGGGAGGGGGTTCGGTCCATAGTACCCAAGATTTGTTTTCGGTTGATTTTTCAGTGGTGAAAAATTATTTTTGAACTATAATTTTTCAATACTTTTGAAAACAAATAACAAAAATAAAAAAAATTTCCTTAAAAAAAATATACAAATTTCTCGCCCGTTAATGAGATAATTAGGATTGGGTCCATAGAAAACCCTATAGCACCAACGGAAGTGTTGATTTTAAAAATAAAAATTAGCAACCTTGCTGCCAGATATATTGTTCTGCTTATGTATGTTCACATGCATTAAAAATAATTCTATAATCACAAAAAATAATTAAACCTTTATGTGCAGAACAGAAGCAATTCATATCGAGTGCATATGCACGCCATTGCTGTACAAACCTATGGCCAAATTACCATGGGTCGTATTTACTGCCCCCACAAAAATACAAAAATGAAAAAACAATGGTAATGTTTGTGCTAAATATATATATGTACATTGGTCCTTCTAAAGCAAATATAAGCATCAAATGATTTGCAAAGTGTATGCTCTAGAAGTTAGGGTGTGGACACAACATATTACATTTTGAGCTATTTTGAAGCATTTCGAAAACAATGTTTGACTCTGAATATCAAGACGCTAAACAGGAAATCATTTCTAATTGTTACCTGTGGCCTTGTGATTCCCCCTCAAAGGTGGTATGAGTTTTCCCTCGGGAAAGTGGTTCATGGGGGGTGTGGGTTGGTGGCGCATGGAACCCCCTGTAGGCACAACGTGAGGGTGAAAACACCTTAGGGCCTTAAGTGTTCAACTAAATTCATCATGATTGTTGTGGTGCGTATCGCAGTATACGTTCAGAAGATCCCCACCAAATAATGGACCGAGAATATCCGCCAGTGAGCTCGTCGAATCAAAACACAGTTTGTAGTGCGCCTGAAAAGCTAGGAAGGGACTCTATCAATCAATCGATCAATATAACTAAATAAATCAATCAATCAATAACTCAACCAACGGCCGTCGCGCCGAGGCCTGTAAGCTTAATTTTATTTATGAACGGAGACGATCATTGCAATGACGCGATCATGAACAGAAGCGATTTACTGAAACAGAAGTGTGAGTAGTAGTGGTGTGCGCCCTTAGCGTCACTCCTAACATCTCACCTGGATAATTTAGCGTGAGTTGCTGAATGTAGTATGCGGGACGTTGTTGTGCCGGAAAATACCCGGCTGACGAAATATCGGTGCAGAATTTACCTACTTTTCGGGCAGTGCCGAATACCGGGGGGGCATTCGGCAGAGGAGAAGGAAGTGGAAAATAAAGTGATTGTATTGATGTGTAGAAGCACGTGTTACGCATTTTTCGTGATTTTATGGACAATTCTACAATGAAACTCATTAAAAACTCAGGGCTTTTGACATTTAGGAACAATCATGTATGTATTATTAGTACGTAGATATACGATCTTGTGAACGCCTAAAGCACCCACATTGACAACCCATGAAGAATTCCGCGTTCTTTTTCCAGGTAAGCCCGATTCTAAACACTGTATACGTTATATGCATGTGATATACATATGGATCCCAAGGTAAGGTCCCTTTGACTTGGAAGGGCTATTAGGCCGGTTGCAACACGGTTAGGTTTTCGGTTTTAGGGTTGGGGTATAGGACCTATAGGACCTAGGGTTTTTAGGGTTAGGAATTAGGTAGGGTTTGGTTATTGGGTCCGGTGAGAAACAAACATTGGGATTAGACCTGATGTGATTTTCTTTTCTACTTGACAAATAGGGGGTATGTGATTTTTTTTTTTTCTGAGGAGGGTGGATCATGTTTAAATTTATTAGTCATTAAACCAAGCAACCTATCTGATATCAGCAGTAGCCTAAATCAATATGATGTACCTAATTGTTTGTGTGGGATGGGGTGTAGGAGTTCTAGGCAATAAGGGGCCTATGTAACTTTTCAATATGGTTCTATGCTTTCCAACACTCTTTCAATTTCTCCGGTCCCCTCACGTGTAATAATGAACGGGCCCCAAAATTATTAGTTTAAAGCTAAATCTTAGCCTGTCGTACGAACTATTCACTGACACGTATTCGGTGGGGGGGGGGTGGGCAGGGCACGTGTCCGTACAGCAATTGACCAGAACTTACCTCCAACAACCGCACGCTGTAATACGGATCCCTCTTGTGCCGAACTACTGTGATAACCCATTGTTTCGGCAAGTTACCCTGCCGTTCGGCAGGGAAATGACGTCGCCGCCCGGACATGTTCGGCATGATCATTGCCGAAACCCCGGATGTTTCGGCAGATACCCCTGCCGTCCGGCAAGGTCATCTCCGACTGACCGTGCGTTTTCGGCATAGCCCCGGTATTTCGGCGCAGCAACGTACAGCGCGACAGATAGTAGTGTTATTAGTTTCAATCTGACGAGTACGACAGGCTGAGAATACTTTAAGAGATTATGCCGAATACTCACGGGCGTCACGCAATCCCAATAGCAAAGACAAAAGTATCGGCCCAGTTCCGTAACTATCGGGATGTTTCCGGTACACATATGATAGTTCCTCAATCTGTTTCCGAGATCCTGGGGGGTGGGGGGGGGGGGGGGAAATTGATGCCGTCCCCCCCCCCGGCGGTGAGATGGGTCCAAAACGCCGCTCTTTTGGGTTTAAACTTTCGTCATTAGCAATCGAATGGTTTATCATGAAAATATTTTCGATAGTAAGGAAAGGCCTGACAAAACAGCTGGGGAAAAAACGTCTTATTAACGTGTTTCAAGGCGATTATTTACCTACCTCGTACTGCCAATAATCATCTCCGTTGACTTTTACGCCAAAAGAGATGACGGACATGCGCAGCTACATCGTATGGCTTTATTCCCATTTTGCCTTGCTATGGTGGGCCTATAACATGCTTCACTGCATCTCTTTACAAAAAACGAAACAATGCATCAAAATCAACACAGCGTGATGTGCTTCTTGATAATAACAGCGCCAACACGCGACGTTTCCCCCATAGAAATAGGGACGGTATTAATTTTACGGGCCAGTAGGATAATGAAGGAGTTGAGGGTGAAAGTTTCTAAGAAGAGAGGGAAAGAGGGGGGAAAAATTTTTGAATTAAATGAAAAACATTTGAACTGGAGTGAAGGGGGTACGCGAAAAATTTTACCGGGAGGAGAAAAAGTTTAAATCTTTCTTCTTCCTGGAGTAAATAATTTGTGGTGGGGGGGGGAGGGGGCTGAGCCACCCAAGTTCTATCGATAGGTTGGGATTTTGAGGTTGCCGAGACCTCTTTGGAGCTCTATGGGAAAATTCCATTAAGTCGGCCCATTACTTTGCCCCCAATTGCCTGAATCGATTCATCCAAACCCGCTTGATGAATTCCTTCGATTTTTTTACCATACGGCGAGAGACATCATTTTTAAGCAATTTGGTTATGGAACTTTAGTTCGTAGAAGGAATTTCCATTTTCCCGCAATTTTCTCTAGAAATCTTCAAGACTGCTGAACGTTATTATTAAATGGGGGGGTACTATTTGGGGTATATGCACGAATATCGACTTTACGATGTCGAGCAAGACATATACAAACGTACACGAGGATACTGCGCTCGTTGCAACATACGTATACGACAATATGGCAGGCCCTGGTTCAGTAGATACCACAATTTGCTCGGAGACAGCGCTGAAAATGACAAAATAGCCAAAGCGGGTGAAAGATTTGCTAAATAGTCAGGGGCACACGTCATCCTTGCTATTACTTAAGAAGGTTTGCCACGTTGTTTTTCACTTTCATGTGTTCAATAAACACCACAAGGGAATAACTTTCTAACTTGTTGTCTAAATCTATAGGTTTTTTTCAACTGATGAAGGCGCGTTTTTTCAAAATGGCCGCCAAATGAATATTTTCAGAGGAATCTCTTTTAAGTGTTTAGTAAAATGCCCATTATCATGTTATAATGATTTTTTTATGCTAAAATGTTTTTTTGTATTATATACAACAATAGGAATGCTATTCATATACGTTAAGGAGTTTAGGGCCACTTATTGGTTTTTTAAGGGGTATAAATCTTAAAAGACATTTATTGTGAAAGCCTGAGAAACGGTCCAACCGAGGGCCAGTTTTTCTTTTCAACATTTTCTACGGCGAAAAGAAGTCGATTAAATGGCGCCCATACTAAACATCAGGCCGCTTAACCGTTACATAGGACCCAGACTTTTTACGTCCAGTTTGCCGACTACGCTTATGCCGCAACGATAATTGGTATGCAGGTTACACCTATCAAGCAAGGGACACGGAACACCACTAACCAAATCAATTCGCAATGCCTCATCAGCCGACGACAAGAAATCCCTACGGCCACAGAGCAACAAGAACAGCCATGAAACCAAAGGAAGAACGGATGTTACTTCTGTGGCGAACTTAACACCAGAAGGAAAGACGGAGGGTAAATACGGAAAGCCTTTGAAATGCCACAAAGTGGCGAACTTGGACACAAAGTAAAGAAATGTAAATAGGCTGTAGGCAAAGAGGAAATATAGCCGTTCTGAATTTAAACAGAGAAGGAAAATTGCTTAGCGGACGGCAGTAGTAGTAGTTGCATGGGTTCAAATGGGAGCGTCTAATATACTTGGATGAACAATTTGAGGTCCTTAAAGATGAATTGTAATGATAGAGTAGACGATAAGGGTAAATACCTCAATGATTAGTAATGATAGATTCACACGGTAAATAATGATAAACCTCGAGGTTGGTGGTGGTGGTAAACAACTTAAACCATACGGTAGGGCATTAGAAGAGGTGTGCAAACGTAGAATCAAAGAAGTCTGGCAATTGTATTAAAAAATTGCAGCTTTCATATAATATAGCGGTGCGAAAAGTAAAACATTACGATCTCCAAACACTTTTATGTGTCGAATCATATTCAGATCATGGCCTTGCAGAATCATTTCTGAAAGATAACCAACAGATTAATATAGAAATGTTCTATTGGATGTTAAAAACCCGCAGATAATAATATAAGAACGTCAGGGTGATTGCGAAAGTTTCCTTATAAGAGATGGGATCGTCAAAATTCTCGACGACAATGTCCTTTGACACACAAAGTCGGACACCTACTGAAAGACTTGGGTTAAAATTCAGCTCACCGAGTCTTCGGATTCGTTACTTTCTAGCGGTTGCATTACTTCCTGTGCAAGGAACTGATGTATGCTCACAGACGAGCTTATGTTAACCTTCTTTCAGAAATATAAAAAATCCAACCCAAGATAATAATGATGCAAATATAATAATTATGGGCGACTTCACGGCAATAATTGGAAATAATATTCTGAACGAAGATCCGACAATCGATTACAATGGCAAAGGTTTGCTTGATTTATGTGACGCTACAGACCTGAATATCCTAAACCTGAATGTGATAAGTGTACAGGTGTCATACATGGGTTAAAAAATCAAAAGGGGGAACGTGCTTTTGATATATGTGTGTTTATGATATGTCTTAAAATTCTTGGTAGCTTTTTGATTGGATGAAGAAGGTAGATACCACTAGGTTCTGATTAACAAACAGGTTATAGCAAACCTTACGGGCATTTCAGGCTCTACTAAGTCCAATACTACTAATGTTTTTCCTAAAAAATAATTAAACGTTGAATATTCAAGCAAACCAATATTGGGTCCCCTACCAGGGGAATCTCAAATCAACCTTTGCTAATGGGACCCCATTACATGTCTGCCACCTGCGGCGTGGCATTGACGCATGGCAACACAAGTGACACCAGCGGCACTGAACATAGTCAACAACCCTAAGAAAGCATTGTAAACAATGGTGGATGTGAAATTTTGGAATTCAATTACGAAGAAAGGAGCTTGTAAACAACACAGGCCATTCTAAGAGTTAAGGGACAATGTAATTTTGATGGTGACATTTGGCAGATTCACTCTGGCAAGGATTCCAAAAGAAAGAAAACGCAATGACTGTAAAAGAACTCATTTAAGCGAAAGTAGGAAATGAGGGTGATCGATGCCTCGACCTTATGAAGAGAAGAAAGATGGGCCTCAAAGTAAAAGACTTTTGGATCCAATTGAAGGGTAGTAACACCAAAACTCGCATAGTAGTCAATTAGGATTCCCAGGACTAAATAGACAAGCCTCAGACCAAAAGAGACTATGAAAAATCCATTATGTGTACTACAATACTTTGGGTAAAATGATGCATAATCTCCATTAAGCTAATGGAAAGAGGGCCAAAGGAATAGTTTATTTGCATCAATGACATCACATTTGTATAACCAGGATGTGGGATTAACTAACTTGAAATAAAGATAGTTTATTTGGCATCGATGACATTACGTTTGAAAACCAGGATATAGCAGAACTAATAAAATTGATAATTAAACTCTCTGTGAAGACATCATATTGATTCAATATCTTAATTGTAAGACTAATAAACCCCCGGCACCGATAATTAAACAAATGAGTGAGTAAAAATGGTGGGGACGCTATTGGTGGGACTCCCTTTTTCGCCTATTCAAAAGGCTAACACCTTGGGCATCCCAGCTGGATGGAATGAAGGATAATTGTCCGATTTTAAGCAAGGGATCCTAAAGGGGGGGACCTTGACAAATTACAGATTGGCATTACACTAAACGTGGTCTCGAAGGTTTATAATAGCATTGTCGCCCAGGCACGTGTAAAAAGTTTTATCAGGAAGCAATAATATTCTTCTGAGGTTTAAGGTTAGCTTTCGGAAAGACAGGCGCTGTGAAGACCATATCTCTTAGCTACCGCCAAGCCGAAGGCAAAAACACCATATTGGCTTTTCCTTGACTTCAAAAAAGCTCGAAACTGTCTGGAGACACGTCATTTAAGCACTCACGAGTGTTGGTATCGAGGGAAGCTTCCTTAAAATTATAGAACATGATACGAAAAACGTTAATAAAAGCAAAGTTCATTTTCAGATATGGATACAGATTATTTTAAACGGTCGAAGAAGGTGTTGAAACAAGGTTGTGTGCTTTCGCCAATTATTCTGCGTGTACATCAACGAGCTTGCTAAAATGATTAGACAACAAACTGGGGTATAAGCATTTTTGGCACAAAAATAGGTGTTTGTTCTGGGCAGACGAACGTGGTTTAATTGGCGAGAATTATCATGATCTGATAAAAATCATTGAGGTCGGCTTGTGAATTTCGAACAAATGGAAAATGTGCTTTAACTACGCTAATCAAATTACTAATTACAGGCCAACGTACAAATGAACATAGAAAATGGAACTAATAACTAATAATTATATAAACTGAGGTTTTAATGAGGTACAATACATATAGGGGTAATCATAACACGGAATCAATCAGACCACATCACATTGAGGAAATCTTGCATAATAGGCAACTGTTGTTGGTCTCGCTATTATTAAATCAATGAATTGACGGCCAAGAGGACTTCAATAGGGTGTGTACTATGGTGGAACTTCGTGGAAATCGATGGTTGGTCTATCATCTATTAATTACGCTGTGAAATATGGGTCAGCGACAGTGAGAGATGATAGTAAAGCGAAATCTACAATATCCATGGCAAGTGGTATTCCAAAGCTCAAGGAAATGTAGCCACGGAGCTATATATGGAGCCTTGGCTGGCAATCATCGCCTCAATCAAAGAAAGAAATCTTCGCATTCACATATTTTAATAGGCTTTTTAAAAACATGGCAGAAACAACAGATTACTAAATTACTGCTCAATGCATTTTTCATCGATGGAGCAACTGAATGGGGTTGGTTGCGTCACATTAAGAGAGAACTCTTGTGTTATTGTAATATGCCAAGCAGGTTAAATCTTCTTCAGAGACGCAAGCATATGAATTGGGGTCATAAATTCAGCACACAAACAAGATGATGGCTCAAAATGTGGATTGGAAAATAGGTATCAAAATAAGTATCTCTACAAAACTACTCTAAACATTAAAGATAAACCATCACTAGAAACCGGACTTACTTGACGAAAAAAAACCTTAAAAAATTTGCAGGGGTAAGCCTTAAGTAAAGCACGTACAAATACACCTAATCTTGAAGGAAGAAGAGCGAAGGAAATGAACACAACACTTGGTATATGTAAAGATATGTAAACTCTAATAATACTGCAACAGTGGACATTCATGCTTGCATGCATAAACTAAACCACTACGGACAAAAAAATTTTTAAACAAAATGAGGATAGAATTAAAATGAAGGGGGAATGGAATTGGGGATATTTTCAAAGCTAGGTCGGTACGGACCTTAGGCACCATCTCATCATAGACAAAAATTTCAAAGCTAATTACGAAACTGGCTTTGTTATTGACAGATTGCTGCAAGACGGTTCTAATGATGAGTGTCTTAGAAATAAGATAATTAGGTGATACCAATACATAGCCAATGCAATCCTGCGTGCTAAAGCCAAAGTACTTTGTTATAAACATGAACTGCGTATTTATATAAACTGTAATTGATCATGTTTATGTAAACTATAGTATGCGGCCTTCATAAGTGTTCGTAAGTGTAGGTAAGTGCAGGTGTTTATGATATGAATTGTGTGTATGGTATACGGGTGCGCGGGTGTGTGAGGGCGTGTGTGTGCGGGTGTGTGGGTGTGTAGGGTGTGTGTGCGTGTGTGGACGTGGGTAGTGTGTGTGTGGGTGTGACTGAGAGAGGGGTCTAGATGTGCGGTTGAACCCTAGCCACCCACTGTAACAGTAAATGGACTACGAGTTCCTATAGGATGGTTTACTGGACTGTATGCACCATATAGCGGTGTGGCCGCCATGATTTTCAATCCGCAAACCGGGCGCCCAATGCGGGGTCGGGAGGGCAACAACGCTGTTTTTCCCACTAACCCAAACTTTTTCCAAAAGCGTTGGTAATAAGAAATAAAGAAATAATAAAGGATTGCAACGATAGCTTTTCGTATCGGACCTCTAACCTCGTGTGTTAACGTTGCTGAAGGCAGGCTACACACTGTAATGCTAGCGCGTCAGGAAGGAAAGGTCCACGATCGGCGACGATAAAAGGATGTTAACAATCCTACATTGGTTATATTACCCTCCAAATTTGATAAATATTGTTTTTCTCAATTTATTTGAGAAAATATTTTTTTTATGTTGTTTTGTTATTTTATTATAAAAAAGAGTGCAGAGGTTTTCCCTAGTTTGTTTTTTGCTAAGTGCACCTGTTTTTGATTGCACAATAGGGGAAGTGGGGGAATTCCCACAAGATGTAAATTTAGAAAATAGTCAAGTTGTTTATGCTTTTAAAAGACAAAACATTGCAAGATCTGGGATTCCCCCACCAGAGGTATATATATGAAGTGATGAATTCGGGTGGAATTCCGATTGGTCAGATAGGGTAAGGTCTTGTTTCTTGATAAGGATGATGTAATGAATTTGTTAGAAAGGGGATCCTATCTGTGAGTAGTTAAAATACTATCACTGGAAGGATCGATGACAGCAGTTGAAATCAGAGGAGCTGAACTAGAGCTCTGGAGCTATACAGTAATTATAGCTAGTTTACTTTACATAAATGTAGATTGGAGTTCTACAATCTAGTATCAGGATTTTTTATATTTGGATTGCCGACGGAGATTGATAGGCAAATTGGTCTGCTGTGTCTTTTAAGCCAAAGAGCTTCAGTTTGGAATCAAAAAGGGTTCAAGTTGTGGTCCTATATGAGGGAATAGCGACAGACTGATGGTGGTATATTACTGGATTTATGATTATGGACCAATTGTAGTCGAGGGAAAGCCCCGTCGTCTTGAAATGCCTGGACAAGATTACCTCAGGACTGAGAAGTTTCCCTTGGAATTATGACCTGACGAGTTTTGTATGAACTTGTCCGCTGTCATTTTGGGTCTTCGCTTGTGAGGACATACATCGTTGAACTGCAACGCCTCTTGTGAACATTAAGTATCAGTTTAAAAAATTGTGTGGTTTGTAATTTTGTGTTAATTTTGCTTTATGTAAGGTTTTGGACCTACCAAATTCTTGACACAAAATCAAGTGTAAAGTCATTAAAAACTGTTATTATATATAATTCAGATCACTTGTGAACAAGGTCATTTATGGTGTTTGGAAAGGTATTTCTGACCTTAGGCGTAAACGAGACGTCATAACAGAATTGGGGGGCTCGTCCGGGAATTGTAGTGAGATAAAATTGAGCATTTGTTCAGAATTTACACATTAAAAGTTGTGGTAATATTGCAAACATTGTGCAAATTTTGGCATACAAAATTTTGTGTGTATTACATGTATACCATTGTTCAGGTGTTCAAGTTGGTATATTGTGTTGTAGAGTACAATTACAATGGAGTTTGATCCAGCAGTGTTCATAGGGCAAATAATTGGGAGAAGTTTGATGAGGCTGAGAAAGCCTGATGAGTAATGAAATAGCCAAACACTAGGACTTGATGCAAAGCAACACATGCTATGAGAAAGGCAAGTCATCAAAATAATTTGATTGAAAAATTGGTCCCGGAAGAGGTTTGGGATAGTCATATTGGGAAACGATTAGGAGATGTTATGGGACAGGGCAAAGTGATTGCCCGTAAAATTAAAAAAGAGATTGAAATCGAAAATGCCAATTGGAAAAGAAAAAGTTGCAATGAAATGAACAAAAAGAAAGCAACAGAAAGAAAAGGGAAATTGAATAGAGAAAGAAAACTTGGCAAAATTGAGAAGGAAAAAGATGGAAAAGGAAAAATTGAAACATACAAAAGAAATGCAACAAAAGAGATGGAGTTACACAGCAAATGATTATGAAAAAGAAAGAGCTGAAGATCAGGTAGAGTTAGAAAATGCAACAACAGGCTAGCTCATCAGGACTCTTCCAAGCCCTCTGGTTTTGAGGCGGCGAAAAAATATTTGCCTGGTTCCAAAATTTCAGGAACAGAAGGTTAGACAAAAATACTTCTTACACTGTGAGAAAAATTGCCAATAGCTTTGAAATGGTAGGAATTCGTTGTGTGGGGAACCTTGTTACTACAGTCAGTGATCATTGGTAAAGCCCGGAAAATATTTTCGGCCATGTCATTAGACAGATTAGTGATTATGACGAGGTTCAGCAGGCAGTGCTCAAAGCGGATATGAATTGGCCAGAGCATATAACAAAAATCAGGTCTTGTCAGAAAAAGGATGACCGACCCATGTTGAATTTGCCCGCCGTAAAGGACAAATGTTTTGATCGCTGTCTTCTCTGCAAAGACGTCGGGCAAAATTTTGGTCACTAGGCTTGATTTAGTTGAAGAGTTCAAACAGTGTCTACATCCCGATATCAAAACACATCTGGATGAAAAACAAATTTACAGTTGCGTGAAGCAAGCCGTAAAGGCACGATTATGGCGTTGACCACAATTAGTCATACTAGTAGGCCTAGCCAATAATTTCTAGTACAAAAATACAACACTAAGTCGGGTTCTAACAAATGGTAGCACTCAGGAGGGGAAAATCCCAGACAGGTCCCATGAAAAGGGGAGTAAAGTTAAAAGAAAGTAATGGTGCTAATCAGAAAAACATGGGAGGGACCCAAAGCACAGTTTAACAGCAATCACTGTAGAAGCCAGGACATACAAGGTCACGGTGTGGGAGATACATGGCTATCCACCCCAAAGGAGAAACCAAAAGTGAGTCAAGTCTTCAAAACCAAAGGTTGTGCAGGTACTTTGAGGTTCAAACAGTTCATTTCCTTCGGTCAGAAACAAGAAATCCCACAAAAGGATGACACAGAAAAAGTAAGGGATGACTTTAAGCCCTTTGTTTTGGAGGGATTGGTTTTTTTTTATGTCACTTTCGGTGATAGTTTAGATCCAAAACCCATTAGAATCAGCGGACCCACGTGCTGCGCTCAGTCCATGATATTGGAAGGTACACTTCCATTTGATATTGAGGTTCCACAGGAACTAGTGGAACTCAGGGGATAGGTATGGAATTGTATTAGTGTCCCTCTACACAAAAATGAATTGAAATCAGACTTGTTGCTGAACTGTCACAATTGGTGTTAGACAAGATACTCCCAGTTAAAAGGGGATCAATGTTGTTAGGGATGAATTTGCAGGGGGGAAAGTACTCCAGATCCCATAGTTTCCCAGGTGCTGGTACAGTGGATAAGTTTTTGTGAGGACAATAGACATGTCGTAGAAGTAGAGTGTTCTCACAACGAATCCAGGAAGGGAAAAACAATTTTAGTACTCACTCAGATATTTCGACTATCCTATCAGGAGTCTGTTCACTGTATGAATGGTGTGGAAGAATTAGAAGTTGTTTTTTTGGCAACACATTTTCGGCTTGGTGTTGACGAATTTGGTAGTTGCCGTTTTGTGATGACTTGTCATAGATCTGATCAAGCTTGTACGCCCCCTCGTCTTTTAATAGTGTGCTTCCCTCTGCTACGGATCCATATGGCTTCTTCAGCACCGTGTGGTTTTGTTTGTTCCTGTCAATGATCTTGCTCATCCCCCCCTATGACATGATTGTTGGCAGCTACATGTTCAGAATGGCTGACTTAAATGGGACGTTGGTGGACGATTTTCTTTGGGCCCTGGTATAAGCGTTGGCGCTGAATTTCCAGTTTCTTTTGATGTTCTGTAAGTCTAGTTTGGAAGAGGCGTCCTGTTTCCCCATTGTAGCTTTTGGAAGCGCTCTTACAAAGGGAATTTCATAGACCACTCGGCTGTCTGCAATGGGTCTCGTTTGTCTTTAGGATGAACGAGTAGATTCCTCAGTGTCTTATGGGGCTTCTGGACGTGAGAAACCATGTTCTTGAAGATTCTGGATAGGTATCAGAGAGTCCTTCAACATATGGATGACGACAAGGCCTTTGTTCTTACTTCTGTTGTCCCTTGTTTGTTTGTTTTCACTTTAGGGACGACATTGTCTTCCTTAAACCTTGTTTATCGACACTTGGGAACACATGCTACTAATGTGACTGAGTTGTTGTCTTCCTCATTCTGTCTTGCTCCCTGTGATAATATGTCTTTCTGTCCTCCATAAGGTTCTACCACTCCAAGTTTTTGATGTAGCGGGTGATGCGATTGAAACTGGAGTTATTGATTGGTGTGTGGGGTGTACGGTAGATGCTCAACTTGAAAGTACCGTCTTCTTTGCGATGTATATGAGTGTCTAAGAATGGAAGGCTGCCCTGGACTCTTCCCCTCATATGTAAATTTTATGTGCCCGTAGGTAGGTCCAACTGATTAGGTGATTGGTAAGATTTTCCGCCTCCCCCTTCTTGATAATCTCCAACACGTCGTCGACGTTATCTTTTCCAGATCTTAGGCCTGCATGATTCGGGAGCTGTGGCAATGGCTTTCTCCTCCAACCATTCCATGAAAAGATACACGGCAGACAATAGGGCGAGGGGACCCATTCATGGCTGTGCTCCCTTTCTTCTGCTGGTAGATAACTCCTTTGGAGGTTAAAGTACGTGGTTGTCAAGATGAAACTTTATTAACTCCATAAGGTCGTCGACTGAGAGTCTGGTCTCTTGTGGGAGGGCTTTTGTCCTGTTCAAGATTTTCACAATGATGGCTCAGCGTGAGTCAATCGGGTATTTGTGAACAGGACACAACATCGTGCTGAGGAAAGCAAAAATTTCATCGTAGCTATGGTGACGTCCTAAGATCTTCAGCCAATTGTTTTGAGTTGAGCACATGATGACACGACTTGCCGACCAATAGGAACTTATTTATGTAAGCGAATGACCTGGATACATTATATCCTATTGAACCTGTGTCGTCTATGTCGGTCCAACAAGGTGTCATTCTTATGTATTTTTGGGACTACCGTATATGCGGGGGATGATCTCCGCAGTGGGATAGAGAAACTTTGTCTCCGTTGCTTGCTATCTGCCTTCTTTTTCAAGTCTACCAAGAATTTCTACAAGTTGTTCTTGTATTTGGAGTGGGATCTTTCTCTGCTTAACATAGGTGGTTTCATTCAATGAGCATGTTAAGCTATTTCTACCTCATACTTGTAGTATCCATGATGACTGTGGCACGGCCTTTGTCCGCCCCCAAAACTTTGACTGAATTCTCTGGAAAGATCTCTGATGGCATTTCTTTCCTTTGGATATGTGGGATGGGGCGGCTAGCTTTAGATGATTTAATCGCGACAACTACCTCTGCCTAAGCTGGGGAAGCTTCGTTAGTGATGGCAATTTCCAGGCACGCTTTTCTCACATGCGAGATGAGACATCATTTGTAATGGAAAGCTTCAGTTATGTTATCAGGCGACACAGCAAAATTAAGGCCGCGGCCAAGGACCCTTCCGGAGCTTTATTTACCTTATAATGGAGAGGTTGACTACCCATTTCTTCAACTGGCTGCCACTTCGGTCAACAACAGATTTGTTGGCTTGCAAACTGTGTGTTATTCGCTGAAAATGATGATTCGTTTCCAGTAGGCGATGTATTTCTCCGTTGCTGACGGCGCGGGACATCTTGAAGTCTTCTCGCGAAATCTCGCGAGAAGATGTGAGCAAGTTCATACAGTGAACAAGACTCCTGATAGGATAGTCGAAATATCTTGAGTGAAGTACTAAATTGTTTTCCTGGATTTGTGGTGAGAACATCTAACTTGATTTATGAACAATCCTGAGAATCTATTTACCGATGAGGAATAGACATTTTCCCAGCATGAGCAGTACCTAGGTCAATGACCCGAAAAGCCTCACAGGAAAACAGCCTGAGCAGGTGAAGAGTCAAAATACTCACACATATAGTTAGAGTGTTGAGGATGACTTGGTCCCAATTTAGAGGATAATTTTCTCTCAAAATTAGAGGCTTTGGAGGTCATCTTCCTCTCAGGGGAGGACTAACTAAATTCCCGAGTAGTGAAAATCCAGCCCCTGAGCACAAACAATACAAGCTGGTAAACAATGAAAATCCAGCAACTGAGCATGATAGAGTTAGGGACTGTTAAAGGAACCCTTAAGCCTGTGGGACAATCGCTGGTAAATGAGCCAAGCACAAAGACCCAGCAATTAGGAAATAGGTGAGAGGGCATTTGTCGCCAACAGGAAGCCGACAAAAAAATTCCTGTAGTTTCACAAACAAAATGGGGTCTTCATGAGAAAATGGCGACCACCCGATGCACTTGTAGATGAGGAATAGAAAGTCGTGCATCAAATTGTAGTGCCAAAGGGATTTTACCCATAGGGAAGTGATAGCATAGCCCAGATAGTCCCATTGTGTTGTAGGGGACACTTAGGTGTGAGAAATACACATGACAGAATTAGGAGTTCATTTGTGGTGGCCTACAATCAAGAAAAGATTTGTGTTGAGTTTTGTTGTAAAGACGGTCACACACGTCAATGGTGGGCAAAAGCCGAATCATGAAAATTCCTACTGCTCACCTTGCAACCAATACCAGAATTTGATGAGGCCATTGAGTAGGGTGTTAATAGTTGCGTTAGTAGGACCACTC
>JAMKCH010032096.1:0-34595 GCA_023653785.1 Ophioderma brevispina | reverse complement strand
CCCCAAAAGTGAAACCCTTGTAAACCACGCCAAAGGATGGTTTGTACATAAAAAGAACAATTTTCACCTCAAATAGTTAAAATCACTCCAAAAGGGTGTATTTAACTCGGTTGAGGAGTTAAATGAAGGACAACACCATTTTGAGAAGTTAAATGAAGGATAGCATAAAATGATGGAAATCCAATCTTTTTTGGAGTGATTTTTTCATTCGTTTTAAGTGAAAATTGGGCTCTTTTTTAAGTACTCTTTAGGAGTGATTTACACATTTCACTCTTTGTGGGGATTCAAATTTTCACTCTGTTACAAAAATAGAAATAAAACTTTACATATTTGCAACGCGCAATATGGAGGAACTCGCAACTCGCATATTTCAACTCGCAAAATCCAACTCGCAGTCATGAACTCGCAACTCGCACTCACATTCAGGAACTCGCAACCGCCAACTCGTACTCGCAACCCGCAACTTGCAACTCGCATCTCGCACTCGCAACTCGTAACTCGCAACTCGCGCTCACAACTCGCAAATACCTTCACCCATAAATTTTGGGGGTTTAGAATAGAGTCCCAATTTCGAAGTAATCCATATGTATATACAGGTTGTTAAGCACGATCAGTGATTGCCAATCATAAAATAAAAAGATTTCTCAAAAATCAGAATTTTGCATGTCTGTAACAAGTAGGCCTATAAGAAGCCTACTACCCTTCAAGTGCCAGGCGAAGCAACCTAATAAGGACAAAATCGGATATTTTGAGTCCGTAGGACTACGGACATTTTACTACAGCACATAATTGATTGGCGATTCACTTTTGAACAGTGGCGTTTTTCTTACTTTTCTAGATCATAGTGGGGGACTGTAGTGAACAGATCTTATGTAGTGTGCAAATCCGGATAAATTGTGGATTTTTTTGGGTACACAAGTACTATACATTGAAAATACAAAAAATTGATGTGCAATTTGGCTTTTCTCTCACCCACTGAACCCGCATTTTGCATTTTTTCTTTCATGTCCACGACTGCCACCATTGCTTTGGAAACATCACCTTACACCTCTCTCCATTTTAACTTTTACCAGTGTGCCTTTAAGGTACAACAAGAGATTTTGAGGCATCCGCAAATAAATTGTGTCATAATAGAATTTCCATATAGATTAGACACTCAATAGTTCGTAACTTGTAGGCCTATTTGGCTACAGAAATGTCTGAAGAGAAGAGTGAGAGAAAAAAAGATGATTTGATTTGCTTATATGTCAATATTTCACAGGTGGAAGTTTACGTATTTGCCTTATACAAAATAGAAAGTTCGCATTTTGTACCAAAGAAACATTTTCAGCTTATCCTTTCAGATGGGGAATTTTGATGGAAAGCTTTAAATCAGGCAAAAATCAGTACTTTTAATTTTTAGGGACACCAGCTGTTAATTGGTTGAATCTTTCGTTGCACCTTAATCCCACACTTGCAAATAATCTGTCCATTCATAAACATTTCCAATAAAAGGAGGCGCTTTCTTGACTAGGAAAATAACTGGGGCCAAAAGTTCAGTCGTTTCTTGGATCAAAACGAAGAGCATTTCATAGTAATGGTCCTTAATCATGGGTTAACTTTGTGTGCGATGCATACTCGCCAGTGGTGGAACCCTCTGGTGAATTGCTAATAAAGCTGATCTAGACAAGTTGGCTTTCCTTTGAAACCAGGAAGAAAAAAACTTACATCACATGTTCATAAAGAATACCAGATTGTACACCAGTTAACTGCTTTCCTTGGTCTAAAGTTCAAACCTGCTGATCCGCACTTTCATTTAAATGACCCATGCAGTTCAATCAACGATAACTAACTTTAATGCATTAACCGATTTCATTTTCACCTTACTTACTTTAGTGGGCTTAAAATAGATGCGGAATAGCTTGGAATATATCTAGACCCTAGGGTCTTTGGATATAACCCAACTATTGAAACAGTCATGCAATGAGATATGTGGGAAAAAGTACAGTTCTCAAGTGGGCATGGATCTGATCTGCATGGCCTTTCTTGTAAAAGCCTCATTGCGAAATTCAGAAGAGCATATTCATGGTGACTCCAAGATACTCTCTGATGTATATGAAATGATTAAACACCAAAACTGGATTGTTAAAAAATTGCAGAGGGTTTCCCAATGTGAGGGAAATAATAGCAGAACATTGTTATACTGATATAAACAAGTACACTTTGAAAAACTGGGGTGTTATTAAAAATTAACACCGGTTCGCTTTCAATAGAGGACCCACAAACTGGGGTTAGATGAACACCAGGTTTGGTGTTTTCCTGTTGAAAATACATCACTACCACATGAAGACATGCTGGATGTATTTTGATGCTGTTATAGGGGCCTACTGGTTTAATTTGACACTTTTGCTGATGTTAAATTTCCTATGGAACCATTAGGTGTTATCTGCTCGCCCACACCACGGTGTGATTGATTCTTTTGGTGTAAATCTAACATTGGTTCAAACTCAAATAGAAGACCACAACTGCAGGTTACACAGGAGTGGGTTGGTTATTAAAGCTAGGGTGTAACATCCTACATTAAATTAGGAGTGTTTAATGTTGCTTTTGCTATTTTTTCATCGCCAAAAAGATAGGCCATTATCACTTTGATATCACAAAGAGTCACAAAGTGCTATTTTAGACATAGACAGTGTTAATCAGCTTAATGTACACTGCCAATAATACTGTCAAGCTTACCAGTTAGTTTGATATTTAACCCCCAGAGTTTTTCCCAGTGTATGTGCTAAAAGCAACAACACCGGTGTTGATCAATAACACCACTGGTGGTATTAAATGATACCAGTGTTGTCATTAATGCAATTGTGTTCATTAACACCATGGGATTTATCAATAACACCACTGTGTGATCATGTACACCACTGTTATCATGAACACCACTGGGGTTATAAATGATACCAGTGTTTTTCATTAATGACACCCCGGTGTTATCATTAACAAATGGGAGGTTATCACTAACACCACCGTGTTATAACGTACACCACTGGTGTTGTCATTAACACCATGGTGGTATTAATGACAACCAGTTTTCTATCATTAACAAGGCGGGTGTGATCATAAACTACACTGGCATCATCTAAACACTGGAATTATCATTACAGCCACTAACTGGTGTATGAACAGTGGCCGTGTTATTAACAACACGGTTGTTATCAATAACAATCTAGGTTTTAACAACAATGGTGTTATCATTGACAGTGCCAGTGTAATGATAACTAATGTGAAATTAACAACACTGGAGTCATCATCCCAGTCGATCATTAACTTGTCATGAAAACAAAGTGTTATCATTAAAACACTGATTTAAGTATTAACACACTGCCAATAACTGTGGTTGTTAAAATTACATATAACACCCAAAAACCCCAATGCACTGAGTAAGAAAAAAAATGCACTAAGTTCCGGATTTTGTAGCAATGACGTCATGGAACGAAGACACATATGGGCACGAAAGCGTGAAAATCCCCGTCATGGGAGTGGCTGGTTCGAGACCAACCAGAGTTTCCGACTTTTCTCTTTCCCCTCTTCCCTCATTCCTTCACTGCCTCACATTGGGGGAAGTGTTAATTTCACTTCTGCTTTCTTCTTCGCAAATTATAATCACTTTGATATCACAGAAGTTCCCCAAAGGTTGCCTAAGCTCTTTTAGATATTGGTTTTGACAACCATAGGCAGGTGTTAATCCCAGCTAATTTGACACTGCCAATTAACACTGTCGAAGCTTAACACCAGTTTAGTTTAGCAGGTATAGCTATTTAAAAGCACAACGGTGGTTATCATCATGGCACAGTTGTATCATTAACACCACTGATGTTATAAAGGATTACTTGGTGTTGTCATTACTGACAATGGTGTTATCATAACACCACTGGTGTTATAAATTGATTACTGTGTTGTAATTATGACCACTGGTGTATCATTAACACCAGGGATTTAATCACTAAATCAATAGTATTATTAACAACAATGGTGTTATCAGTGTTTTTGATTACTAATTATGTGAAAATTTACAACATGGAGTTCTTCATCCCAGGTCATCATTAACACTTGTCATTAAAAACAAACGGTTGTTATATTTGAAAAACACTGATTAATAATGAACACACACTGCAATACTGTGTGATAAAATTAATACCCTGGGTGGTTAAATTTAACACCATCCACCGTCAATAGGGGTCACCCCAACTAGTGTTAAATAAACAATAGGTTATTGGTTGTTAAAACAATACAAACATGAAGACACTCATGGGTTTTATGTACACTGTATGCTGGTGTTAATTTGACACAGATTTGCTTGGGTGGTCAAATTGGGTACCCATATTGGTTGTTGAGATTTACTTTTATATTCAACGAGGCGGGTCACTGGTGTTAATTTGCAGGTGTTAATGTAACACTAGGATTGGTGTTAAAGATAGTTTGTGTAACATCCTACAATCCTACATCAAACTAGGAGTGGTTATTGACGCTTTTGCTGTTTTTCATCTCAATATATCACTTTTATCTACAAAGAAGCCCACCAAAGTGTTAATCAGCTTTTATTAACACCGCCAATTAACACCGGCAAGCTTAACACTTGAATTGAGTTTTGGAGACCTGTTGCAGCAAAATGAACGTGTGGCAGAAGGGCAAGTAGCTGGTCATTCCGAGGTAGTATAGCTTCTAGTCCAATGGGGGGCACTTGCAGCTGGCTTCCAGCACTTCATCTTCACTATTGTTTAATAGGTTCGACTCTCGGTTGACCTTCTGCTCCTAGTCAATGGAAAACTTTTCAGAGAGGGCACTCTGCCCCCCCTGTCTGCACTCGTGTATGTAGAAGCTTTGAGATACACAATTTTCCTCTAATTATTCAATTCTTGTTTTTTTTTCCAGATGTCAGGCTTTCTTACCGATTTCCTCCCCCCCCCAGCCAGTATCATCATAGCATTCCATAACGAGGCCATGGTCAGTACTCATGAGGACTGTGTACAGTGTGTTCAACAGGACGCCACCTGATCTTCTGAACGAAATCATCTAGTTGAATGATGCTAGTAGTACTGGTAAGGGAAGATTCTTGCTTTGGCCATGCAAGTAAAAATGGATCTTTAAAGCAATAACAGCACATATTTTTTGAAGAGCGCCCCCAATTTTCAAAATTTATATTTTGCACAGTTATGTTGGTATGTCCTAAGAAACACTATACCTGAGAACGAGAATACTACAAAATGCGTATCTATCATAAAATAATCATGTTGTAATCAAATTGGGATCCCAGATTGTACTTAACGACAGAGCTGGAAATGCTATAATTTGTGCTGTCCATGATGAAATAGTGCCACCTCCAAAAATGACCTCAAAACTTGATTTGCCTGAACCAAATAAAACAACTATGGCTGAGCGTAGACACGTACTTGGTGCAATCTTTTGGCTATTTCATATTGGAAGGCCATTTCCAACAGCCGTTGAATTATTATCGGAGATCTCCGATATTAATTATTCTAATTACAAAATTCCTTCGTTTGTAATACATAGACATTTTCGAGCTTAACCATTCACAAGTATAGTTTACTAGCCAATTACCAATGCAACAGTGTTAAAATCTCAAAATTTTTGGAAAATTGGGGGCGCTCTTCAAAAAAATGTGCTATTATTACTTTAATGTCCTCTTCTGTTTCCTTTTTTTAGACTGCTTTAATTTTCTTTTTATTTCTTAACATTTCAGTCATAACTTTAGTAAATGGATGCTTCAGAAGTTAAAGTGCTTCCTACAGGTTTGCTAAAGTACAAGAAGAAAGTTAAAGGGGGATGGCCCGATTAAGGATATGAAGTTTTCATCTTGATAGATTCCCCTTCACTCCAAAACCCCATCTGTAAAGTTTCGCACCGATATGTTTTGATGCGAGAGCTAAAAACATGATTTTGCAAGCCCCATAGAGTAGGCCCTACTGTGTAAAATTAATATTGGTCGACCAAAATGGGTCACATTTTCGCGTATAACTTCCAAGCCAAACATCCTTTGGCTCTAAGATTTCACAAAGTAAGTAATCAGAAAAAATTGTAGTTTCTTCTGATACCAAAATATTGACCAGTTCCTGTAAAATCTGGGGCTTCTGGGCCATGGGACGAGGCTATTAGCGATCGGGCCATGGACCTTTTAACAGGTTTTGTGATCATTAGAGGAGTCTGTCTGACAGAAGTAAAAAATAGGCCACCTCCTTCTTTTCAGGACCATGCACCAAGTGCCACAATGTATGCTAAATACACGGAGTTTCCGTAACCTGACCCATCTGACACACTTTTTTTCTGACATACTTATGAATTCGGAAACCCTTCACGTAATAAAGCATGTTTATTCCGTTAAGGTTTCTGAATTAATATAAGTGTGTTGTGAAAAAAGTGTGTCAGATGGATCAGGTTACGGAAACTCCCCTAAATATATGCTAAAATATGGATATTTTCACCTTTGGATAAAAATAAAAAACTGTTTTTTTTTTCACTCAGCTAATTGGAAAAAATGAGTGTGGTGATAAGGGTCTTATACTGGGTGTGTTCCCCATATTGTTGGTGCTATAATTTAAAAATTATTGATAATTGTTCAAATTTTATGATTGATATGGGCCTGACTTAGGAATTATGAAAATTGTGTTATTTATCATCAAGTCGATGATGTCCAGTTATCTAGCTTACAGATTTTGAGATTTCCTTGTTTCTAATACACTTTATTATTACAAATTTTATGTTCCTTTAAAAATTAAAAAAAAAAAATTGTTATTATGTTTATTATCCTATTTTTTACCCATTGCTTGCATCGATCTTCAGGAGTGAAGTCAGCTCCAGTTGCATTTTTAGCAAAATTTCGGCACTTTGTAAATTAACCACATGATAGCAGTTAGCGTTTTTTATTACAGTGATGTGCGAAAGTTATTTTGAGGTCAAATTAAGTTCTACTTCCAGTTCACAAGGTCAAAGGTCACTTACAGGTTATGACCGGTTATGGCAGCTAGGGTCACACCCAGGGTCATAATGGCCACAATGGGACTGAGGGTATGGTCAAAGGTCAATTAAACTTAGAGTACCATATTTCCACCAAAGTCATCACTCGTCAGGGTGTATTATAACATGCTCCATACACAGCTTTATATATGTTAACTGCAGGGTTATAATATGGAGGGTGTATGCCCTATAATATTTTACCTGGTCATGTGATTAAAATGGCAGGTGCATATGTTCTTTTGTTCATATTATGCAATTAGCTCATAGCATTCAATAACAAGTAGATATCTGGATGCAAATCTATACCGTAGCAGAATCACGGTCTACCACCCTACTAAGTTTAAAGTTCATAGGTACTTAAATTTTGTTGGTACGTACACGTACAGTCACAGACATACAGACAGACACATGTAAGCCAAAGCCAACGACAACTCTGTTGTGATTATATAAACCACACACTATACTGGTAAGCCAAAAAATCAGAATAATTGTGTTATAGGAAGAAAGAAATTCTAACGGGTCATCAGATATTTGATAGAGTTGAGATGTTATTGCCAGGATATGTGGCGGAATCATGCCATATCGTATGTTGGCATTAGTACTTTTATCTGATTCATTCTGTGTTGACTTGAAGGAAATATTTAAGCCTTGTAAGACGTCTCTGAGTAGACTGAGGATATGAACCACATTTCTTGTAGGGATCATGTCAGAAAGTCTGCTCCAAAATATCAGAAACATTATCAACCAGCACGCGGTATTTTTGACCACCAACCATACTCCAGGAGCAAGTCTCCCTCACTAACCTCAAAAGGCAGCTATTATTTTTTTTCTTATCTTTTTTTGTACTTAGAATTTTTCTCTCTAACCTGAAAACATCATTGAACATTTTATATATTTTAAAAGAGGCAGTAGAGAGATTGGAACCCGAGACCACTGTATCTGAGGCAGCTATCTAACCACAAGACCAGCAAGGATTGGTGTGCCAGATTTGCAATTCTATCCTTGATAACATTTACGGAATAAATCGCTACTGCTGTTGTGGTCAGCACTCAATATAATGAATAGCTCCGCTCTGGAACGGTTGCCACAACCTAGTCTCCAGGGGTTCGTCCGCGAAACTGAAATCGTAAGTATATACGTAACTTTTGCTAAGCGCTTGTTACGATTTTCACAAGTTGTGACTTACGTGCGTTCGCGAACAATGGACGTTAGACAGTCGTAGGAATACCTTTTCGCATAAGTTAGGATCATTATTACGTGTCTTTTATTTGGGGTGCATTCGTGGGTGCAAGTAGGTACGAGTCGGTGTTGAATGCTGTTCTAGTAATATCGATTAATGGATTTAGAAGCATACGTGTGGTTTTGGACGAGGTGCAACTTTAGAAACGGTTTCATGTAACTCGGACTCTACCCCTCGCATATTAGAATTCCTCTAGGTTGATGAGAACCGCGTTAAATTGCTTGTTATTAGTTGTGTACTTAATAATAGCCTACACAAGTACAAGAAATGGCTATCAGACCCAAAGAGCGCGGCTATTTTTTTCCTCATGAGGAGTCATTCTAATAGGTTGGAAAGATAAACAAATATTTTATTTACAAAAATGAAAATTAATATAGGCATATATCCAACAAACAAAATCAAAAGGACCTGAATGAATATTACAGCCAATATTCATTAATTCTTATTAAAAAAAAAAAAAGGTTTTTCCCCCCCCCCCCCTTTGTAAGCAAGTGAAGAAGACATACAATTCACTAGCGAAGACTTGCACTGATTTTGTAAAGAATTCGAAAACTCGGAACGAGTCAATAGATGACGAATAAAATTGTGCACTTTTAAGGTTGACTCAATATTTTTAGCTTTTTTTTGTGTGTATTAATTATCATCTAAAATACTCAATCCACCACAAAGAATGAGGTGAAACGTGGTGATTGTAGTAAATATTTATATGTGTAGTATAACATAACCAATGATAGGCCTACTTTATAACAATAATTACGGATAAATGGGAATTTTATTTACCTAATGAGATGCCTATCTTATGCATGGGCAAGCATTTTGTACATGGAAAAATTACGATTTGTTAGAAAATTTAGGACGCATTCTCGGGGAAATCTCTGAGTCAGCCTTTAAGTGAACTAGATTAGAGGTGATTCATATCTGTAGACCTTTTTCATTTCTTTTTACCGTTTCTTTTCTTTCTTTCTTTCTTTTTTTTGTTTTCTTTCTTGCATTATTTTTATGTGCGTGACATGGATAGATGGGCCAATCTGTGTGGATATGAATGACATGCTTACAGAAAACAATGATTTTTGATTATTAACTTTAACATGTTTAATCTGTTTTTGTTAACTTAATGTATACATGCAACGATTTCGCTTCAAGTGCGCAATTACATTGATTATTCAGCCAATCTGACTGTATATGAATAATTGACATATCATTGAAAGAAGAGATCTGCGAGTTGCTATTTATATATCTTATTATGCGTTCAGGACTGCCTCTCCTTCATTTTCTGGAACTATAAATGCTGTTACCATGCTAGATTGCTAACAAGATGATGGAATTGGAACAGCGGACCGATTTGTTCACTCCCCACACTCTACGAGTGTGCTACGTGTACTCATGACCACACGTAGTTTTAATTGTTAATCTGGCTTACTCGTAGGACACACGTAGCCAACGCCCAAGTTTCACGAACGCGTAAAAAATCTTAGTAGTAACTTACGTCGCAACTAGGGCTACGATAGTCTTACGACTGCTTTCTCGAACGAACCTTTCGCGTCAAAAATCTCACTCCTCCGACGGCCGGCAAGTCAGCTCGACGCGCTCAGGAGGCGCCGGGCCGGCCCCGGCGGCAGGGGAGGGGGGGGGGGGGGGGGGCACCGGTTCCGTCGCCTGGAGGGGTCCCCCGGTTCGGCCTGTGTACGGGCGCTTCGGAAAGCTTCAGAAGAATATGAGTGTCTATGAATACAGTCCATCTGAAAGTTGATAAATGAACTGGTCAAGTGTGATAGCTGGCTGCTGAGACTTATCACTTTTCAAATAGGCTATTACAGTGGCAGGACACTGGCAACTTTGACAGACCTCCCACTGGTAAGGTAGACCACGTTGTAGGTCATTTTGTAAATATACTCTTAGAACATTTGTTTTTTCTTGGAACCTTTTTCATCATAAATGAAGCACCCTATAGGTTCTGTAAAAAATATATCTCAGGGGAGGGGCACTTTCATTTTTTTTTTGGAGTAGATTGGTGGTATCTCCTAAATGTAAACGAGTGAAAATTTCACTCTCAAAAAGAGTGAAGCGCTTGTAAACCACTCCAAAATGATGGTTTGTAGTTAAAATTTTGAGGGATTCCACTCAAAAACAGGGAAAAATCACTCCAAAAAGAGTGGACTTCCATTCGTTGAGGAGCTAAAGGAAGGACAACCCCTTTTGAGGAGTTATATGAAGGACAACACGAAAACGCGTGGAAATCCACTCTTTTTGAGTGGAAATTTGCTCATTTTAAGTACAAAGTAATCTTTGGAATGGTTTACATGATCACTATTTTGGGGAGTGAATTTTTCACTCATTTACATTTAGAGAGTATATGTAAGGCTGTTAAGACCCCTTTTCAACATATTGTCAGCAAATTACCTCTGTCACCCAAGACCTCTATTTTGGGTGGGGGAATTCTGTATTTTTTAGAAAATTTTTGCAAAAATTTCACCCAAAGACCTCATTCTTTGGGAAAAATTTTGCAAATTTGTCACCCCAAAAAAAATATATATTTTGGGGCAATTTGGCTATCTCTCACCCAAAAGCAACGACCCCTATTTTTGGAGTCATCTGTCACCGAATGCCCCTGGTTTGAAAATGCCAGGCCTTACACCCATATCCATTTCAAGATCGGAAGATGGGAGTGCCCACCTAGGGTTTTTATGCATTGGTGATCAGCAGAAAAGTAAAAAGACTGTTAAACCTTTTGGTTTTAAACTATTTTTCTTAGCTGAAAAAAACTGATCTTTGGTCTACAAAGAAACCTGAAGGTGCTTATGACATCGATTAAGGGTTTTACAATTTTTAGTTCGAAAGACAGTCACCTATGGTGGAAGCTGAAAAAAACCCCAAAATTAATATGGGGAAACTGGATATACCCAAAAATATCTTAAAAAATAGGGAGAGCAGTCCCAAAATCGGTTGTCCAAAATATGTGGTCAGAATAAGAGGAGCAATTATAATGACCATAAGTGACCCCTTGCATGACCGTGTTGACTTTCCCATCTGATACCCCTCATAAGATCTCAATTATGGAATTTCTTCATTAAATTTGCACATAGATTAAGTACGCTTAATATTAATTAGGCCAAGGTTGGTGTGATGATGATAAAAATCTTACTTTTTTATGTGGAGGGCCCACCTTAAAGTTTATAGATTTAAATCAATTAAAAATGTCCAAATATCTCCATACCATGCAGTTAATAATGCTAAGGGAGGGGGTATTATTTATTATGGGGGGGGGAGGATCTGAGTTGGAAATATTAACAAAAAAAAATGAAAGCGAGAGGGGGGGGGAACATGAAAATTAAACTTTTAAAACCCCATGGAAGAAAGAACTCTAAAAAATCAGGGGAAATGAGAAACTTTGAAGGGAAGTAGTGAGGGGGAAACTGAAATTTCTTTATGCTGGAAAAAAGTTAAAATTCCTATCACCAGATAAATAATGACCACTCCCTAACCTCCTAGAAATAGCTGTGGGCAATTTCTATGATTTGAGGCTTAAATGAAAAAACCAAATATTTACCCGATTTTCTCCATCAATGCATTTAAAACTTTTGCCTCTAATAGCTATTGCTGTCAAGCACCAAATAGGATCAAGTTATTGTCTCAGTTCTGGCAAGGAAATTCATGGCCTAATATTTAACTCAAAGAAAATGTCTCCAAGGACTTGGAGGGATAGGGTTATTAAGTCAATCAAATATCCCTAAAGAGGAAATGGTTTTGAACTTGTTTAACGGCAGCTTGAAAGCGTGACCTAAAATGCACTAAAGCTTTTTTAGTGGTTTTTATAGTTTTCCTATATTATGGGGGCACACCATAGAGTTACAGGGGAGGGCATAGAAAGTTTTTGGAAAAAAATCTGATCACCATAACTTCATGCCCCGTGGAAATTAATGTAACCATAAGAGCAGTTAAATATGTTAAGGGAACATTTATGGGTGTTTTAGTATAGGCCCTATTATGGTTTGTCATGGTCTTTTTGCTAAATAGTGGACATTTGTGAGGATTGTTTTTTGGGGAGGGGGCTTTTCCTGCTTAACTTCGGCCCCGTGAATTTTAAAGCTTTATGTGAAAAGATTTGGGTTTAATGTGATCAATAAACTGCATAATTGTTACAAATTACCAACTAGCATATCTTGCATTGCCATTTATTCCAAACACACTTTTTTTCCCATATAAAGAGGATAGGGTTAGGATAAGATGAGGTAAGGATTAGGAGAGCTATTAGGGTTGTCGGATGGGGCCCCTAAAAGGGATTGCAACTGAACCGCCAAAATCTTGCCATATGGTTCAATACGTAACCCAGTGGCACTGGAACATTTTCCAAAATATGAAATTTCTTATATTTGCTCTCAAATGATGGAGGCCATTGGAAGAATAGCGATAGGCCCTACGTTCAACAACAGATATGGAAGTTAATTACTTAAGAGGTTACACATTCCAGGTTAATTTGTAGGTAACTAATTTTAAATTTTCCAAACTTTAATCAACAAATGTGTGTATTACATGAATATATTAGACTCATACTTCAATTCATATTAACAACACCACAAAGGTGACAGCTCAAACAGAGTGCATGCCAGGGAAACATGGCATTACAGGTGCGTGTTCTTGTGTTAAAGCCATGTCCATCGTCGCTAATTATATGTCGCGGGCGACATTAATTACAAAAATAGTTCTGTTTACCATAAGGACAAATGATGTGGTATTAATCTTTAAGATGAGGGCTAATGGTAGGACCTATTATAAAAGCTTTACAACCATGCAAAAATAATCGATTTTGAAAATCGTGAGGGCACACTATTTTCCAATGGCCAGTGTCTCTTTACAAAAACTACTTCAGACATATAAGACTATATATTTAGTTAAAGAAATATTGAGCAATTTTGATTGGTGAAATTAGGGGTTAAACACAATGAATTTTCACAAATACCAGTAGGACCAAAAAAAAGTGGACTTTTATTTTCCTTTCTCCACTACCACCATGTGTGCAAAAACTATTTGGTGAGCTTTTATGATATGGCATTATTAAACCATTTGACAATGTCAAAATGAAGAATTTTTTCAGGCCCACCCTCTGAACCCTCTGAAATGAAACTTGCTTACATCAACAACAAGGGTTTTGCAATAAATAATTATTCTTAACACTTTTAGGAAATTTGGTTTTAGAATCTTTAAAATATCCCCAATCACATACAAAAAAAGTAAGTGGTCACTGCGCTTTCATGGGATTGGTCAGGGAAGGATTAGCCTTCTGTTATAGTATGCAAAATTGGTAGTTGTAAGAAACATTTCCATGTGGGGGCCCCAGGTGACCTCTTTGGCCCCTGGTCTGGTCCACAGCATGAGAGAGGGCTAGATACCTCTATGTCAACAGTTGTAAAGTTTGGAGAGAGACCGGATATGTGTGGTGCCTAAATGAATATGCTTTTTACTCTATTTAATGTGATATTACCTAGCACACTTCAAACACAGGAAACAGAAACAGGGGATTGAGGAATTTTCCGAGATATTCTGAGGACACATTGCTTTCAGTTGCATTTGATTGGTTGGGAACACTTTTATACGAACATTCTCAAGTTTATGAAAGTGAAAAGAAAACCCAAAATCTAAGGGAGTGACCCGGCGTTATTTACGCCATACGCCAGGGGAGGAATGGAGGTTTCAACCATTTTGGACAAAAAAAAATTCATGTTTCCTCTTCTGCTTCAATCCATTCAAAAATTTGTATACCCCATGATTTTGAGATTTCTCCATTTAGAGTAATATTTCCCCCTCTCTCCTTTCTCAATGAAAATTTCATGTTTCCCCCTCTCTCTTAATTTTTTTGCAATACCCTCAAATCCTCCATTTCCCTGGAAAAAAACAACCCCTCCCTTTAAAGGTGCAATGAGAGATTCTGGGGCACCCAAAAATATTGGGTATAATCGTATTTATATAGAATAGACACTCAAAAGATTCTTACTTGTATTAGGTACAGAAATGGCTTCAAAGAGAGAAAAACAGGTATTGCTTGCTTATATTTCAATAAAACATAGGTTGAATTTTGTTTTGTCCTATACCGAAATACAAATTTTTTCACAATTTGAACCAAAGAAAATTTCTAGCTTCATCCTTTCAGATTGGAGGATTATTTTGATGGAAAGCTTTACATAGGGCAAAAAAATGGTACTTTCAATTTTTAGGGACACTTGATTCTTGAAAGTCTTTCGTTGCACCTTTAGAAAGACACAAGGACATTTTCAGAATGAAGAAAAGCGCCCCCCACCCCCGAATTTTTTTTAAACTGGAATTTTACATATTTAGAATACCGATGTAAAATAATTTACACTGAAGTGAATAAGCCCAAAACGAGGTCTTTGGACCTTTGATTTTTTTCTGTCGTGCACGACAGGAAAAAATACAAATGCTTCTCTGTGGGACCTGATTGACAGCAAACCAAGTTCAAAATTAGGTAAAATTATGTCTTTGGTGTCTTTTTGTTTGTTTGTCCATTAATCTTTCCAAACGTTCAGTGTCGGCGCCAGACAATTTTTTCTGGGGAGGGGGGAAATGGGGGGAAAGTGAAATGGGAGGGGAAAGTGAATTTTTTGGGGGGGAATAAAACATGGGAGATTTTAACCAATGGCCCCCAAATCGCTTGAATTTGCCAAAATATCCCTGATTTTTCTTTCAGCCAGGGGGAGGGGGGGGGGAGGGGGAATGAACAAAAGGTCCTGTGTTCTCTAAGAAGGGACCATGTTTGTTCCGTAAGAGGTACCTAAAGAACTAATATTAAAGTGGCTTTCCATGGTTTAGCACGTTGTTTATTTATATGTTTCAGTGAGGTTTGCAAAAAAAAGTCTCTTTCAAATTTCAGTCAATCGTTGGTTGCATTTGGTGTCACCAGTAAATGTGTGCATCACAACCCCGTTAGGCCACTTTAACATGACAGAAATTACAAAATTCTAAAATTTCTAAAATCTTTTCCAATTTCGTGCAGATGAAAGCAAATCTGTACATAAGATTATGGACATACTCTTTACTTTGATAATGGTTTGAAGATAAAACAAAATCTCAAATATTTTTAGGTAAGTTTGGGATAAGGCTGTATATCCTGAAATGCCTCTTTAATATATATAGGCCCAAAGCAATCCACTGTCATAGTCAATCAAACCAATTAAGCAAGTGAAACAATAGACATAATGTCTATGCAATCAATTTGAAACTTAGGCTATAGATTTTGTAATAAAATATTGTCATAATGTCATCAGAAATGGGGCTCTTTTTACTTATCCTGAACAAGGCCAATTTAGCTCTCTATGTGGTTAATTAGTTTCAGATGTGATGCCGAAGCGCCATCTTCCAATATGCAAGAGAGATCTCAATATCAGGTGTCCTTTAAAAAAATTGAAAGTACTAATTTTTGTTTTTTTTTTTAATTTTACTTTTTCCATCAAAAAATATCCCCATCTGAAAGGATGAATTGATAATGTTGTCTTTTTGGTCAAAAAATTGTGAAATTTTTAATTTTGTATAGGAGCAAATACAAAATTCAGCCTATGTTTTATATGAAATATAAGCAAATCAAAATCCCTTTTTTTCTCTCTTAGACAAATTTCTGTATCCAAATCCAAATAAACCTATTGAGTGTCTAATCTACCTGAAATTATTTATTAGGACACAATATTTGGGTTCCTCATAATCTCTCGTTGCCTCTGCTTTAATGAAAATTAGCCCAAGGTTATTTTTCTGTGCCTATTAGGGAGGGTCATTATTAACACAGGGGGAATAGAGGAGTTGAGGGGGAATGCGAAGGACTTGGGGGGGGCATGGAAATGGAAACTTTTCAGAAGGAGAAAGGGGAATATGAAAAAAAGACTCTTAATGGAGAAATTTTCATAAAATTGGGGAAATGCAAAATTTTTAAATTCAAGCAAATGGGAAACTACGATTTTTTGCTGGAAAAAATTTTTGAAATCTTCCAGCCCCCACCGGGGTAAATAATGACTGCTCCTTATTCTGTTTGTTGTGGTGCTATTTTCAATCTTCAGTCCCCTCAAGGCATCACAGTAAGAGATAGAGACCTTATCTGCAGGTAGCAGGCTGTCCCGAAAATGTTAACACTCGAGACACAGGTATTTTGTGCAAACTAAGTACACATGGATATTTGTTTGGTATTCTCGTAAGCTTACTAATAAGCTTATTTTCCGTTATTTTTCATTCAAATGCGTATGTAAGAACAAAAGAATATGCTTCGTCAAAAGTGAGAGACAAATTCGGGATTGGTTCCGATTGCATAGTTACAATTGGTAAGATTGTTGGAAACATAATTTTGTAACCTACTCAAAGTTGGGTTATTGATTGTAATATTATTGACATTGAACTTATTGAAGATAATGACAATCCCTTCTGAATGTCATTATTGTCATAAAGTGCGATCATTTGTCTTTATTATTAGCACTTACTTTGTAATATTTTTCAAATATTATCAGTTAGTTCACTTCTTAGCAGAAATATCACATATCGCTCGCTCAAAATTACACAGAATGTTTAACCAAAGCAAATAATAATAAACAATCAACACTTCCTCATTGTATTCACAGTCCCTCCCAAGAAAATCCTATGATTTTTAGCAAATAAACAAACAAAACACGAAAGTACACAAAAAAGAAAGAGAAACTTCTGAATAATACGCCTACATGGACTGATGAGCAGCATAATGGGAAATAAAGGCACCAGCGGCAGGCCATACAATCCACGGACCGAATAACCAGAATGACAAAACCTCAAGCCAACATTTCCCTTTGTTAGAAGAGCAGATGTGGTACATCCAACGATGACCGTTTTTGCTAAAACAACGGTGGCAAGGAATTCGAAGTCTTCTTTAATTGAAAAAAGTGTCCTTGTGTACTCTTAAGGTACCATTTTTTTTTCCAGGTAAGAGGTACCCTAACGAATAATATTAAAAGTGCTTTCCATGGTTTTAAGCCACGTTGTTTATTTTATGTCTTTCAGTAGGTTTTGCAAAAAAACAAAAAGTCGATTCCAAATTTAAGTCAATTTTCAGTTGGTGCATTTTGTGTCACAAGTTAAATGTGTGCATCACAACATCCGTAGGCCACTTTAACATGACAGAAAATTACAAAATTCTACAAATAGTTTCTAAAATCTTTTCCAATTTCTTGCAGTGAAAATCAAATCTGTTCTAAGATTATGGACATACTCTTTACTTTGATTAATGGTTTGAAGATAAAACAAAATCTCAAATATTTTTAGTAAGTCTTGGGGATAAGGTTGTATATCATTGAAATGCCTCTTAATATATAGGCCAAAGCAAGTCACATGTCATATACAATCAAACCATTAAGCAGTGAACACAATACACATAATGTCATATGCAATCAATTTGATTTGAAACTTAGGGCTATAGATGTTGTAAGTCAAAATTGTTTATTAATTGTCATCAGAAATGGGTCTCTTTTGACCTGTTAAACAACGCCATTTAACTGTATATGTGGTTAATTAGTTTCAGATGTGATGCGAACATGCCATCTTAAAGATGCAACCGAGGGAGATTTCAAATAGCAGGTTGTCCTTAAAAAAATTGAAGTACTAATTTTTGCCCTGGTGTAAATTTTTCATCAAAACTATCCCCATATGAAAGGATTAAGTTGGATAAATGTTTCTTTGGTACAAAAACAATTGTGAAATTTTTAAATTTTGTTATAGGAAGAAATACCCCCAAAACCTTCAGCATGTTTTTATATTGACATATAAAGCAAATCAAAATCACCTTTTTTCTCTCTTAAGACATTCTGTTAGCCAAATACAAAGTAAGAAACCTACTGAGTTGTTAATCTACATGAAATTATTATTATCAATATTTGGGTGCCTCATTAATCTCTCGGTGCCCCTTTAAAAATGGAAAAAAAATTATGCCCATGTTATTTTTTCTGTGTCTATTAGGGAGGGTCATTATTTACACCGGGGGAGGAAGGGAAAGTGGAGGAGGAGTGGGGGGAAATGCGAAGGACCGGGGGGGGATGGAAATGGAAACTTTTCGAAAAGGAGAAGAAGAAAAGGGGAGATCTTGAACTCTTCAATGGAGAAATTTAATAAATGGGGAAATGCAAAATTTTTAAAATGCAAGCAAAGGGAAGACGCCCACAATTTTTGCTGGAAAAAAGTTGAAATCTTCCATCCCGCACCGGGGTTAGGTTAACCAATAATGACCGCTCCTTATTCTGTTTGTTGTGCATTTTCTGATTAGCTTTCAGTCCCCTGTAAACTGCACCCACAGTAAAATAGTAGTGACCTTAGGTTGAAAGGTTACGGCTGTCCAAAAAAATGTTAACACTCGAGGACACAGGTAGGTATTTTGTGCAAAACTAAAGTACACATGGATAACCCGTTTGGTATGCTCTAACGCTTATCTAAATGAGCTTTATTTGCCGTTTATTTCATTTCAAATGCGATATGTAGAACAAAAGATATGCTTCGTTTAAAAGGAGAGTTACAAATTCGGATTGGTCCGATTGGCAAAGTTACAACATTGTAAGATTGTGTGAAAAACATATTTGTAAAAATACTCAAAGTTGGGTTATGATTGTATTATTGATTGACAATGACATATTGAAATAATGGACAATCCCTTCTGAACTTCATTATGTCATAAGTGTGATAATTGTCTTTATGATTAGCAATTACTTTGTTTTTTTCAAATATTTAATCAGTTAGGCCTTTCATTTTTAAAAAAACAGCAGAAATAGCCCTATCGAATCGCTCAAAATTACACAGAATGTAAACTGCTAAAGCAAATTACACCACTAAACATCAGACACTTCCTCATGGGGATTCCAGTCCTCTCCCAAGAAAATCCTTATGAGTTTATAGGCAGACTAAAACAAAACAAACACGAAAGTAAACACAAAAGAAAGAGAAAAAAACTTCTGATAATAAGCCTACATGGGATGATGTGATTGAAGGCAGGCATATTGGGAAAGAAAGGCACCAGTGGCCAGGCATACAGATAATGGACCAGAATGACAAAAACTCAAGCCAACATTTCCCTTGTTAGAAGAGAGATGTGGTAAATACAAGAACGATGTGACAGTTTGGTAAAACCACGGTCTCCTGTGTTTTTGCAGCTCGAGATCCGTCGATTCATCGGGTGTCTTTGCGGTGTAATATTGAAAGTTATTTGCGGACCACATCGCAAACAGCCATTGTTCTGTTGGAACTTTTTAAGATGGAAAAGAAGATGTGCTATGATTAGCCAGCGAATGTGTTATTTTCATGTTGCACTTAAATTATTACACTATGAGTATCAATAAAGCAACGGTGTTACATGGAATTCTCATTCACAGCTCAGATGATCTAAATCACAAACTAAAGGTCATCCCACGTAAGGTCAGGGCAAAGTCAGACTGGTGCATACCACTATCAGACGAGGGGTGACCAGATACTCAAATGGAAGGGGCCAAAATTGATAGGGGTGATGGATTGTGTTTAGGAGTCAAAATGTGAGGTGAATAGACACTGGTGAGTAATAAAGCCCTAGTACTTCTTTTAAATGGGGGGGGGGGGGGGAGGAGCGACTTGTATGCAAAGTTTTTGGATATGATGTGTGAACAAGAAAAAACAATAAAAAGGGTCCCTTTTCCCAACTAGCGATGTTCTTTGTGTACGTGAGTACATTTTTAGGTGTCAAACAGCAAAAAAAATATGGAAAAAAAGGGTATGTTTTTTGTTTTTGGGTTTAGGTTTGGGGTGGTGGGTGGGCGCGGGGTATCCTGACTCGGGTCTCTCATTACACAGGGATCAAAACATCCAAATATGTAATCTGAAATTCGGCTGTAAGGAAAGCAGATTTTTTGGGTAGCAAAAACAGATATCCAAAAACAGGCTTGTTTAGTCCTCCGTTGTATATATGTTTTAGCGTTGTTTTTTAGCTCGGTTGAAAATATGTGTTTGGGGTGCTTTTTGAATTTTGAAAAAGTCCATGATCACGCATCATACCACCTTTGAAATACCAGTCTCCCCCACCCCACGGACCAATGTGGCAGTGGAAAAAAATCAGCGCTCGGCCTGCACGCCAAAGTTGTGGGTTAGAGCCTCGCTGGGGCCAATGTGTTTCGATCTTGAGTAAGGCCGCTTTACCTCAATTAACTCCCTCTACCCAGGTTGTATAACTGGGTACCGGCATTATTCACTGCTGGGAAGGTAACAGGACCGCTGTTGTAGAGAGGTGTGGCGAATCCCACTACAGCAACATTATATGGTGGGTATTGCCACCATCGCTTCGAAAGATGAGATGGCATCGTCCTGTTGGACCACAGGTCCGTCCCCTTTACATTTACCCGCACCGGTTTTTTAAATACTGATAAACAGAGGATACATGTTGTCTTCAGACATGAAGTAACCAGGGGAACAGAGGGAAATGCGAGTTGCACCTGGGGGTCTTAAAAGATGACAAAGTGCATTGAAAATAAGACTCAAATTGAAAAAACACATTTTTTTCGAAGGGGGCCTAACCAATTGCACCCCACCAAGGCTCTGCCTATGGACCACGCTGGGGCCCCTGGGTCCCCCCTGCTATGTGGTTTGGATCATGCCTCAGGCAAATTTGTGGATCAGGCTATGAACCATGCCATCTTCCCTTTCAAAAATCTCATCTCACACTGACTCCTCCTTAAAGATGCATTTTTGTAGTGTAGAATTTTATTTCTGTATTTTCCTTTATAATATTTCTTTCTCTACTTTTTACCAACATATCAACAATCTTCCCCCAGAGGGGTAAAATTATTCTCATTGTTGAGGGGGATTGTGAGCAATGGGGGCAAGAAGATTCTTTGAAGAGAGGGGAGGAGGGAAACCTGAAATTTTAAATGATGATATAAAAATATTATTAATTCGTGGGCGAGGTGGTTTTAGTAAGCAAAATGCAAATATCATTGGTGTTGCCTATCTAATATGAGACGATATAGCTCGTCGTCAGCAAGTGGTTACGCGGCGTATTTATAGTAAGTGTTTACGCAGTGCACGCAGCTAGTACGGTTGGTTCATTTTGAGAATGGAGAATATTTTTGCCTTTTGATCCCATAGTATTTGATATAAAAAAATATTTTGCGAGTGATTAAACAACGAAAAACTAAATAAGAGAATGAGAAATAAAAGATCGGATTTGTTGTTTGGCCCTATTGAATAATGTAAGATTGGATGGGCAGTCCCCTATTTTTATCGTAGTGGAGTACCGGCTGCGCCGGCATCCCACTATGCAGACGGGGAATGGGAAAATTTTCCTGAAAAAATGTTTAATTTCTTATTCCCTCTGGCATTAAATGAGGACTGCTCCTTACAAGTGCAATGAGAGATTTAAAATAAATGCTTGTCCCTTAAAAAGTGTGAAAATGATTTTTGCACTGGTCTAAGGCTTTCTATCCAAATATTCCCATCTGAAAGGATTAAGATGAGAACGGTTTCTTTGGTACCAAAATTGTGAAATTTCAATTTTCCGATAGGAGCAAATAGGAAATTCAGCTGATGTTTTCTATTGAAATAGCATAGTATTACATTATACAAATCACCTTTTGTTTCTTTGCTATGTTGACAGACCAATAAAAGGTAGGGAATTATTGAGTTAGTGTATATGAAATCGACTACATTCACAGAAAATATAGATGACGTGAAATATTCTCGTTGCACTTTGTTAAAATTCATTTACCGGGTATGTGAAGAAACAACAACCCTCATTATGTCAATTCGTGAACAGGGATATAGCACTCGTTCGGCTCTAGCTCGCTCTCTCGCAAGGCACTCCACTCACTCACTCAACACGTCAACTCACGCAGGCCACTGCACTTCCGTCACTCACGCACTCACGCACGCACGCTCACACGCACGCACGCACTCACCACGCACGTCACCGCACGCACTCACTCAAGACACGACGCACTCTTTCTTGGCGCTTGTTGCGCTCTCTCTCCCCTCTTCCTCTGTTTTCTCTCTCTTGCTTCTTTTCCTCTCTTCCCTTCCTTCCATTTCATTAATTCTTAAGGGGCATTTGTGATCTACAGGGTGACCAAAATTTCCACCTGGGACAACTTTCTTGGCATATGTCAGGGGATGGATAGGAGGGGTAGCATTTTTTTTTTTTTTTTTTTTGGCGGGAGGTTCCCCTGTACAACTTGATGTGTGGAATCTCTCGTTTGCACCTTTAAAGACACAAGGAATTTTCAGAGAAGCGCCCCCCCCCAAGTTTTTTTAAAAACTGGAATGTACTTTTAGAAATACCGATGTAAATAATCCAAGCTGAAGTGAATAAGCCCAAAACGATGCCTTTGAACTTTGATTTTTCTGTCGTTGATGACAACGACAGAAAAAATACAAATGCTTCTTGGGGACTGTTTTGGACATGCAAACCAAGTTCAAAATAGGTAAAATTATGTTCTTTGATTTTCTTCTCTATTTGTTTGTTCAATAAATCTTTTCAAACGTTCAGTGTCGGCGCCAACCGTTTTTTTTATCGGGGAGGGGGAGGGAAGGCGGGGGGGGGAAAGTGAAATGTGGGAGGGGAAAGGAAATTGGTGTGGCGGGGGGGCTGGCGGTGGGGGGGGGGATATGAAGAATTGGGGAGCTTTTGTAACCAATTTTGGCCCCAAATCGCTGAAATTTGCAAATATCCATTATTTTCTTTCACCAGGGGGAGGTGGGGGGGGGAATTGAAAAAAATGTCCTTGGGTCTCTCTAGGGTACCAGTGCTTTTTTCCAGGTAAGAGGTACCCTAAAGAATAATATTAAGAGTGCTTTCATGCGTTCTTAGCATGTTGTTTTTATTTTATATGTTTCGTAGGTTTTTGGCAAAAAAAAAAGTAATTTCCAAATTTCAGTGCAATAATTTCAGTTGGTTGCTGCATTTTGGTGTCATCAGTAAATGTGTGCATCACAACCTCACGGAGGCCACTGTAACATGGACAGAAATTACAAAAGTCTTACAAATTTCTAAAATCTTTTCCAATTTTTGAAGATGAAAATCACACTTTTCTGTACATAAGATTATGGACATACTCTTTACTTTATTAATGGTTGAAGATAAAACAAAAATCCTAATATTTTTAGGTAAGTCTCGGGATAAGGCTGCTTGTTTTGTATATCCTGAAATGCCTCTTTAATATATAGCCCAAGCAAGTCACGTGTCATATACAATCAAACCATTAAGCCAAGTGAAAACAATACACATAAGTCATATGCAATCCAATTGATGAAACTTTGGCTATAGATTTTGTAATAAAAATAATGTTCTAAATGTCATCAGTAAATAGGTATCTTTTTACCTGTAACAAAGCCAATTTAAGCTGCTATATGTGGTTAATTAGTTTCAGATGTGATGCGAAACGCAAAACGCCATGATAACAGAGGAAAGAGATGCACTCCCGTCATATGGACTACACACTTTACCATCCTCTCCCCTTTTATTCCAGCTAACCCCCTTTAATCCGCACAGCGCCAGAACCAAGCACTGCCCACCCATAGCCCCGACACAAGTTCAACACAAGTGCAGTGGTTCGTCACCCCAGCCGCGAGAAAGGGCTAAAACCCCCCAGGCTCGAAACCAGATCGTACCGAAAAAACAAGGACCACCGACCCCAACCTCACTATACAAACAGGCCACCGCTTTCCGCTGATAATCGTCCAGCCTTCTATACGCAAAAATCCCTAACAGACAATCTTTTTGGTTGAATATAGCACCCTTCCACTCACGACCACCTCTGAATAAACACCACGCATTCTACGTGCACTATGTCTATACCATTCCAGATCCAAACGTTTTACCTCACACCTACTAGCGACACCTGCCGTCTAGGCTAAATATAAAAGGAAATTCGTCTTTCAACCCAATAACGTAATGCTCATTACAGTCGACCTAAAGACCAGACCCCACGAAGCGAAAACGAACACCCAACCAACTACCCCGCGCAGCCCCCCCCCACTATCCATCCCGTTATCTCCACAGTTAGTAACCTACTCACCCCTTAACCTAGGCGGACTCCTCCACCCTCAATTGGATCTTATCACTTCAACCTGCCATCCCCTGTACCTCGATTCTTGCCCCAGCGCCAAATAAAACTCCACCTAGAAATACGCAATTGTGAAGCGCGTCCAGAAACCCGCGAATTAACAAGTTATACGGCCGAAATGAAATACAGAGTATCAACAAGCGAAATGAAATCGAGCAAATAGCCCCCAACCATAGTCTCAAGCGCAAAACCACAACACGTCACGAAAGAGAAAAAACAGGGGGAAGAATGCCCGGGAGGAGTGCATCCTTTTGTCAACGAGGCTTTCAAAATTCTCGGGTGTCCTTTAAAAAAAATGACAAGCAGTACTGAATCTTTGGTCCCCTGGTTGTAAAATTTTTCATCAAAAAATCCCCATCTGAAAGGTTAAGCTGGATGATAAATGTTATTTGGTACAAAAAAATTGTGAATATTTTTAATGTTGTATAGGGCACAACCTTTTTAAAGTCACTGTTAGACAGATCAAACAACTCCTCCATATGTCAATCTTTGAACGGATAATCGCAAGATGTTCTCTATAGCTTCGCGCGATCTCCATCTCATCGCATCAATCAACGCCACTCTTTACGGAGGTTCTCTCCTTTTTTCTCTCTCTCTTCGCCAGCTCTCTATCTCTCTCTCATCTTCTCTCACTACTATCGCTTCCCTCAGTCCTCTCCTTCCTTCTTTCTAGGTGCATTTTGTGATATTACAGGGGTGACCAAAATTCAACTGACACTTCTTGCCTTGTCAGGGGATAGGGGTACGGTAGCGGGTGGGTCGGGGTTAGCATTTGGGGAGTTCCCCTATGTACAACTTTGTTATAACTGATTGATTATAATATCCTTTTTTCCCAACATTTTCAGAGTTGATTCAGATGGTGCATTTGGTGTTATCTTGAGCAAAGTTTGTATCACAGTTTGTTCCCCACATAGGCCAGTATTTGTATTTAAAAGAGACTACTGGCCATTTTGAAATAGTGCGCCCTCAAGAGTGTTCAAAAAATCATTTTTGGGATGAGTTGTGACAGCTTTTATATACCAAAGCCCTCACCCGAAATGATTAAGACCACATCAGCTTCCGATGGGTAAACAGAAAGATTTTTATATTTAACGCGTTTACTTTCAGCAGCGACGAAAAAAATGGAGGGTTAAAAATGCCCCACCCACTATCAAGAAATGGCAAAATCCAGGAGAAGTGAAAAACGAGATGAACACAAAAGGGCTTTATCTTACATGACCAGCTATACCTTTGTGGTTTTAATATCGAGTGGAGTACGAGTCAAAAATAGTCATGTAATAAAACCACATTTGTTGATTAAGTATGGAAAACTTAAACATTGGGAAGACAAACACAGTACATGACTATGTCGTACGATGCAAATCAAACCAGGATACTATCGGTTTTGGGGGGTATGGTTATTTTACATGATAAAAATTATCTATGTTCTTCCAAGGCCTAGACTATCATTTGAGAGCCAAATGAAGAAAGAATTCCATATTTGTGAATGAAAATGTGCCAGTGCCCGCTTTAATGTCCGTTTTCGCGAAAACACCACATGACAAATTTATTCCAGAGTTTATTCCGGGAAGTAAGATAAAGTTCATATGTGTACTTATAGGTCAATCTCCAGAGGATATACCATCCACCTTCCTTGGGGGTCTAGTGGTGGCTTTAAAGGTGCTTCCCCCCCCTTCCCTCCCCCCCCCCCCGGTTCCCCCCCTCCCCACCCTCCATCAGAACCCCCTCCACTACCTGTCCAGCCCCTTGTGTTGTCCTCAGTCGCCCCGCGCTGTTTTGCCCCCCGCACGTGAATGGGGCGTCCCGGTAAGCCAAATGAGGTGCCAAAAATCATCAATGCCGTAGACGTCCCTTGAGATGTCAAATTTCAGTCATTATTTCTGTTTGTGCACCAGGGGAAATTGGCTGTTATCCCTAGGCCACCTGTAGTGCTGTAATTCTACTGATGACCAATTACGCTGTTTAGCAGGACAACTATGCAGAAACCCTCGTGAATACCCACCACATTGTGTCACGCGTATAATTAATCTTCCATTGTCCCACGATAGTACTTTGCGTTGACACACGAGCTGGGGTATCCAGGTAACCAGGTCACCCCCCTGGTAGCAAGTCCAAGTAGTCAGGCACGGCTAAGGATATACCCATATGTGTACCTAGGCGACGTTAAGGGCTTAAGTATCGGGGGCAGTTGCGGCAAGCCCGTGAGTTTAGCTTTAGGTACGGTTTGACACGCACACATTTGTCGCGGACGGTGCAGGGGGTGTTAGGTGTAGCGGTCGTAAGTATGTGTACGTGGCCGCTACATCATGTAAAGAAGTCGTATTTCAGGAAGGCTAAGTGTTGAGGATCCTCTCTTTTACTAGAGTTGCTCCGAGTTGGCGACTAGTGTGATGAGACGAGGATGTCAAGCTTGCTTCCAGAACATTGAGACTGAAATCGTTGGTGGTCATTAAAGAAATGACTATTACTGTAGGCTATATACTTCTCAACCCCATACCTCAACACTTGTGACTGCTCTCAATGTTGATCTTTTTCACACCCTCTCTTTACACTGTGCATTGGACCCCCTTTTCTTCCCTTTCTTTCACCTCCCTTCCCTTTCCTTTTCTTTCTCTTCGTCCTCCTTCTTCTTTTTCCCCCCCCGATTTCCTGCATTATTTACCCCCTTTTCCCACCATAGAATTTTCCTACAGTGAATACTTTAAACCCATATTTTTTTGCGACTTGTTTAAAAGTGAAACCATTTCCCATGTTTATTCCTGTCCTTCCACCCTCTGGGTTACTTACCATATATGATACTAATTTTGTTTGGTCTGATTGATTTTGATTCTTGATTGGATGATTACAGGACACAACATTGAGATGGCCTTGATAACCAATCAAAAATAGTGCTGTTATTTCACCAGGTACACCATGTCATCATTCTTACAGTGTCTCTGATTTGCTCATCACTGATAGTACCTTCTAAAAAAAAACAAAGCAATAATAGCACTTTAAATGACACTAGCAGCGATTTGCTAAATCAGAAAAATCGAAACGGTGAAAAAAGAAAACAATAATCAAAAATCAGATTTTTGCATGTATGTAAAAAGTTAAAGGCATTCCTAAACATACCCTGCAAATTGATAAGACAACTAGAAGCAAACCTAATAAGGACAGGGGAATCCGGAAAATGTTAGTTTCATTACTGTCCTGCGGGGGACATCTACACAAAAACAGTAATTGATGGGGGGAATCGTATCTTAACCACTGCTGTTTTCTTCCTTTTCTGTTAGTCTTCAGTTGGAAAAAGGTAAATTAGCAGAATTCTACAGGATCTTACCTTCCACTTTGAAGCTATCCTGCAAATTTCAACTATTTTCAAATCACTGATAGGTGTCTTTAACCCTTGCTGCCCGACTAGATAGGCAGGTTTAGTGGGGGGGGAGGGGGCGGGGGGGGGTAATTTTTGTGTTTTTTATTGCTCAAAAATGGCGCAATAAAAAAATGCACAAATGTGTCTTTTCTATGATAAGGTCTATGTAAGAAAGTTCAAAATTGGCAAATTTTAAAAAACAAGCAAAGTAATATTCAAAAGGGCAAAGTGCACAAAATATAGAGGAGAAATAGGTAAGGCAGAGAAGAGAGAAGGGGACTTGGCATGTTCTTGTAATTGATTTCAATTCTGTCAACAGTACGCAATCAGGGTTTTTACTGAACTTTTAAATCCTGGGCGGGGTGGGTTTGGTCAAAATGGCCAATAATCTTCAAACACTACTCTGTCATCACACAAAGGAGGTGTTGTTGTAAAAATTATGCGTAAGTTAAACTCCAACCACCAACACCATTCCAGTTTTATAGCCCATTACATGTATAATAATGCTTGTATCATTTTTGACCTGCCAGACCAATTTCTGGGGTGGGGAATTACTTTTTTGGATGGGTGTAGTGGTCATTGAAAAATTATTGAACATGCCTCAGTTTGTTTGAAACTTTCAATGGCTAGTAATTCACGATGGGTGATTATTATATTTTTTTTCAGGATTGAGAACCATTATTAAATGCGATCCACAAAGAGTCAAATCAACAAGGATCACTGTGGCAATGATCGATAGACCCTGACAAAATTGAATACCAAACATCAGGCTTTATTTTTTTTTTTTTTTTTTTTTTTCTGAGGTATCTTCACATGGGATCTGGGATTTAATGGGCTAATCTCTTCCAAGCAGAATCTAGCAGAGAGACAGACACATGGGGTTGAGCCAACAGGTATTAAAAGGCGTCAATCAAGCTGTATGTTGAGATTCTTAATATCTTAAAGCAATAACAGCACCCTTTTTGAAGAGCACTCCAATTTTCAAAATTTTGATATTTTTGCACAGTTATGTTCGGTATAATATGTTACTATTTACTTGCGAATGAGAATGCTATAAAATGCGTTATTTATCGTAAAGGCTGGCTAAGAGATTGTGAAATATAATTTTGTGTTGCCAGAGTAATTAAAAAATAGTCATCTAGAACAAAGATAGTCATCGAAAAATCTTAATTCCAAACGATAGAGGATGGCAATCAGATTTTTCGTGTCATTGCAGCAAACATTATGCTCAGGATAACATTTGCCATAGGATACCGTGTTAACCAAAAATTCCTGATCCGGAAATTAATTTTATGACAGTTGTATTTTCTATATAAGGCCACTTTGTTTTGAGATTAGTTATTTCAAACCAGTGATTAGTATATGGACACGCCTTATGTTATGCAAAAAAAACGATTTGGTTGAAAATTGAGCGTGCGCCATCATCTGGGAATTTCTGAGTCAGCCTTTAAATTAGGGGAGGTTGTAATTTAGAATTGGGATCCCCGATGTACTAACGGCAGAGCTGGAATGCTAAGTTTATCTCCGTCCATAATGAAATAATGCCACCTCAAGAAAATGACCTCTAATGACTTCTAACTTGACTTGCTTGATGAACACAAATATAAAACAACTATGGATGAGCATAGTACGTACATGATGCTATTTCCCGGCTAGTTCATAGTGGCAGGGCTGTTTCCAGCAGCCATTGGAATTCTTATCGGAGATCTCCGATATTAATTATTTCTAATTACAAAATTCTTTGTTTGCGACACACGAGACATTTTTCCAAGCTGTACCCATTAACAGGTATAGTTTTATAGCCAGTTACCAATGCAACAGTTTTGTTAAAATCACAAAAATTTTGAAAAAAATTGGGGAGGACGACTGGAAGTGGATCGCAAGAGATAATGGCGGACTAGCTCTAAGAGCAAATGATTGCTCTTCAAAAAAATGCTGCGATTATTGCCTTTAACCTATAGTCTTATCTACCTGAGCATGTGTAGGAGGTGTGTGTTAAGGAGATCAAACTCAATCCGAAAAACGAAGGTTCCCACCGTACACCGAACCCGAGCCAATGTTGATTTTCAGTATTGAATCCGATTTCCTAAAATTTGTGAGACCATATTCCACGCATCGGTACCCAACGGAGATGAGCTTAAGGTTAGGAGGTTTCTTTCCATTGGAAAATTGGACGAATAATAAAGTTAAGTGTAGAGGGCGACTACCCTACACATTTTCCCCCAACACTTAAGGGCCACTATGACGAGTCAGATAGATTAGCAACGGAGAAAACAATCTTTGAGTGAGAAAGTGAACAACTTAGATATAGGGTGGAAAATTGTATTTTGCCATTTTACTGACTCAGACAACATTATTGTATTCATCGCACTCTAAAAACACTCTGAGGATTATAAAAACTAGTCCTCTCATTCAAGTAGAGCAAACCGTTGTGACATGGCATATCTAACTGCTTTGGTGCTGAAAAAAAAAAAAAAAAAAAAAGAATTTTAACCTATTCCACACTGTTTTACATGGCACATAGACATTTTGCTGACATGCAAACATTTATGACCCATTCTGAATAAATTAGGGCATGTTGGTATCAGTTGGATCATTGAAAGAGGAGGACGATAGCTTATCTATTACTACCAAAATTCAAGTGTCTATAATCTTTCTATGTATACCTAGGCAGTTGGTATCGGGGGGGTTGCCACCCCCTCCATCACTTTGGGATCTACCCTATACCTGGTGAATGCTGTTTGTTTTTGCCTGCAAGGCGCCGGAAGAAACCCTATCAATTGACAATTACAATAATAAATTTTAGCACCCAAAAAAGGGGGTCGTTTGGGGTTTTAGCAATGCAGGGACAAAAACTGAACAAATCACTCTTTTTTGTTAGGACAAGGCTAATGAATTATAAGGAACTTTTATTATTTGCACATTTTTTTAATAATAATATTCTCAACCATAAACTTAACATTCCACTTTCATTGAAGTTAGTAATGAAGTAAAAAGAAACAGTTATGTATATCAATTCGTGTTGTAACCATGGTTACAGGAAATGTCTGGCATCACAAAATGATCAAAGGATCTATGCTAGCTGGTTTAAGATGTAGGCCTATTTTTTTCTGTACTTTAAGTGCACAGATTTCATCAGTCAGACTTCTTCAAAAAAGGATGAGAATAAATTGATAAGACTTTGTCATCCCACCCCATTACATGGTTGTGGTCAGAGGTTCTAAAACAAACATATTGTGATTCTCAAAACCTTTGGCCCTTTTTAAAGGCACTATGCATGATTGCGATAAATTAGAAAATCGAAAAAATCAGCAAAATACGATTCTTTCGCATGGTCTGATAAAAAGTACAGGTATCCTAACATTACCCTACAAATGATAGACCAGAAGCAACCTTAATAAGACAAAATCAGAATTTAGTCATTAGTGTCCGTACGGACACCTTACTACAACAATATTTGAATGGAGATTCATCAGTTTTGAAACACTGCACTTTCTTTCTTTTCTATAAATTCTCAGTTGGAAAAAGTACTATGAAGAATTATACAGGCTATCTTTACGTTAAGCTATTCCTACAAATTCAAATATTTTGCCTCTTTCGGGATAAATCACTGATAGTGTCTTTAAAGAGGACACAGGAGATCTTTGTGAGGCACAAATTTCTCTTTGCACTTGGTTGGTTGTTGGAAACAGCCTACGAGAATGTTCTTGGAAGGTTTTTTTGACAAACTAACAGAAAAGAAAACCGATCACACATAATTTTGAACTGGTGTGCTCTCCACAATCATCCCCATAGAGAAACATGCTTGAATTTTCTGTTGTGCCATGACAGAAAAAAATACTAAATCTTCTTTTTATTATGGAAGTGTCTATTGACAAGATGATCGTGTCAATCCGGTCGCCTGAAATGGCTTTTGACACGATCATGGGTGTTGAAGAGAGTGAAGCTATGGAGCCGTTATTAGGCATACTGTGAAGTGTATGCTCTTGAGATTTTCGTGGCCCGAAATTATTGCTTCCAGGACCATATTGTCCTGGAGATAAATAATCTGGAAAAAAAATATGGTCCAGGACCACAGTGCATTGGCTTGGAGCTATAAAAAATAAAAAGGAGCATATTTGAATTATGCTCCATGGAGCATTTTTAATATGCCCCTGGGCATTTGGAAAAAAAAAAGATGTCACACTATGTGGTCCTGGACCACATTTGCCATATGGTGCATGTGCAATAAATAAAAACGGAGCATTATTTGCATACACAAATGGTCCAGGACGAGCCTATGAATGATGCTCCTGGAGCAGTGGAGAACTATTTCTTAAATCAAGTACTGCTCCAGGACAAGATTTGCTATATGGTCACTGAGCATGTGCACTAAAATTGACTACGCTTCTTTTCTTAGAGGGTTCTCCAAGATTACTTATGCTCCAGGACGGTCAACCAAACGATCATCGTGTCAATATCCTCACCTGAAATGGCTATGGACATGCTCATCGTGTCAATAGCCTCGCCAGACAGAAAGGGCCTATTGACACGATCTAGGGTCAATACCCTTGCCCGAAAGGGCGTATTGACACGAATCATCATGTCAAATAACGTCTCGCCGAAAGGCAGTGCAATGTCATTGTGTCAATATCCTTGGCCTTTGATTATCACGAATGATGGCGTTTTGGGCTTCATTCAATGTCAGTTGTGTACATTGGATATAAATCAGTCTAAATAGGGAAAAAGCAAAAGTTTCAAAAAATATGGGGTGCACTTTTCTGGAAATGTCCTTGTTGTCTATTTTAATAAATTAACCAATTTGGTTATTTGAGTTAACTTGGTCTTTGGGAATAATAATGCTCAAATTATCCTTAGGTTAGGGGGAGGAAGGGGAGCCCGAGTAAAGTGGGAGCAGATGGGAAGGGTGGGTGGGGAAAGTGAATGAGTGTGAGGTAGGGAGTTACGGATTGGGGTAGGAGTTGGGGGGGAGGGGGGGGAGGGGTATTAGAGGAGAGGGTGTTATTGGGGGGGGGGTGTGAAGGGGGGGGGTGGGCGGCGGGGTGAGGGGCAGGAGTAAACGTCAATTGGTCACATGTGTGCGGTGCTTCCTTTCCAAGATTTTGGGAATAGGCCCTAAAGGGGCAATTTGTTTAGTCAGAAAGGTCCACAATTTGGATACCAAGATTTCCTTGTAAAAAATATTAAAAAATATATTTAATGGCATTACTGATTCAAATAGGCTTTTTAGTTTGCATAGGTTGGTCCCTTTCATAGGGAGGGTATATGTCCCGTCCCATAGAGTCCTACAGAAAATTTTGTACCCCTTCCATTATACAAACAGGGGATGCCGAAAGTGCAAAAGCATTCATATTTTTGGATGTCAGTATATTAACATTTAAAAAAATATTTTTTACAACCAAATCTGGGTATTGCACGGGGACCTTTCTTGAATCACAGATGACCTTTAGGCCTATTTTCCCAAATATCTTGGAAAGGAGCACCACACGCTGGTGGACCCAATTGACTTTTTTTACTCCTGCTTACCTAAGGAATAATTTGAGCTATATATATTAGATTTTAGGGCAGTTCAAACATTTGAAACCCATAGTATCTTTACCCCTCTCCTGGTGCTACACGCAACAACGGGGCCCCGGCAGACTTTCACATTGGCAAAAGTTATTTTTTCTCTGAATTTTCCCGGTTCAGATTTGGTAGCGCATTCGCCTTCTAGACATTCCAAAGTTTATGACAAGTGAAAAAGAAAACCCACAATTCTAAGGGAGTGAACCGTGATTTTACCGCCAGGGGAGGAATGGAAGGATTTTCAACTTTTTTTTACAAAAAAAATTTCATTTTCCTCTTCGGCTTCAATCCATTCAAAAATTTTGTATACCCCATGATTTTATGAGATTTCTCTCCATTTAGAAGTCCCATATTTCCCCCTCTCTCTTTCTCAAATGAAAATTTTCATGTTCCCCATCTTCTTCCAATTATTTTTTCGCATACCCCCTGAAATCCTCCATTTCCCTGGCACTAAATAACAACCCCTCCCTTTATTTAAAGGTGCAGAGAGATTCCTGGGTCACGAAACCCAAATCTTGTGTCCATAATAAGTCGTTTCATATAGAATAGACACTCAAAAGATTTCTTACCTGTTCTAAGGTACAGAAATGGCTTAAAAGAGAGAAAAAAATGTGATTTGCTTTGCTTATATTTCAATATAAACATATGCTGAATTTTGTAATTTGCTCCTATACGAAATTACAATTTTCACATTTTTGAACCAAGAAACCATTTCTCAGCTTAATCCTTTCAGAGGGGATATTTTTTGAGGAAAGCTTTACTCAGGCAAAAATTAGTAACTTTCAATTTTTAAGGGACACTGATGTGTGAAATCTCTCGTGCACCTTTAAAGAACACGAACAGTTTTTGAAAAGCGCCCCCCCCCAATTTTTTTTTACACTGGAATTTTACATATTTGAATACCGATGTAAATACTCACCACTGAAGTGAATAAGCCCAAAACGATGCCTTTGGCCTTTAGTAGTTTTCTGTCGTGCACGACAGAAAAATACAAATTCTTCTTTTGGGACTGATTTTGAGACAGCAAACCAGTTCAAAATTATGTAAAAAATTATGTCTTTGGTTATTCTTTTCTGTTTTGTTTTGTCCAATCTTGTCCAAACGTCAGTGTCGGCACCAACCGTTTTTTTCTGGGGGAGGGGAAGGGGAAAAGTGAATTTGGAGGGGAAGTGAAATTTTTGTGGGGGGATCTGAAAATTGGGAGATTTTTAACCATTTGTGGCCCCAATCGCTGAATTTTGTGCCAAATGCCCGTATTTTTCATTTCAGCAGGGGGAGGGGGGAGGGGGAATTGAAAAAAATTGTCCCTTGTTTCCTCTCTAAGGTACCATTGCTTTTTTCCAGG
>JAMKCH010032095.1:0-16724 GCA_023653785.1 Ophioderma brevispina | reverse complement strand
AGCATTATAACATGCTGTAACTAAGCAATCTAATATGCTACAGATATAATAGCAAGCATCCTTATTGAGTTAGCTTGTTATGACAATAACTCTTTTAAAATTCCCATAGATGAGTCTGTTTCACAAATATAATATTTTCCTTTGCCATACAGAGCTCAAGGTAACGTTGACATGTTTGTCCTGAGCAAGGAAGATCTTGAAGGTGTATTGGTTCACTATCCCAATATCGAAGAGCAGCTCTACGAAGTGGCCCAGGAACGCTTCAAATCCTTGGGCGAACGTAACCTAGCTAAAGAACAGGCCAAAATGGCATCCCAATCCACATTGCCACCCAACACTAAAGATTCATCCCAGATCAAAGCGGCATCACTCGCCAGTGCAGAAATCCAAAATGAAGCAACAACGTCAGCTGAGGACAATGTGACATCGCCGACTACAATTGTAACACACGCTGTAGTGGAACACCCGCCAAAAGGGATAACCGAAGCTGAATTGATGTCTAGGCCAGGCGTGCACGACCATGTCATCACGGTGGAACCGGTAAGATCACTTTTGAAGTCTTTCTGGGTATGCGGTTAAACTGTTTCATATTTTACAACTGGTACGAGTCATAAATTTGCTGGTCCAAACTTACGTACAGATGGAATTCATTCAACTCACTGGATAATGTAGTCTGCCCCACTGTAGTTTCATATTTGACCACAGACGTAAATCCGTTTTTTTTTTTTTTTTTTTTGGGGGGGGGGGTATATATTATCCCCAATAATTTGATGAGGGGGATGGTCATCCCCCAATAATCCCTTGGATGCAAGGAAGTCAAGCCATTTGAGGTCAAGGTCATATACAGGTCAAATAAGATCACATACAGGTCAAATGAGATCATTGTCCATGGTGAAAATGTTAAGCTAGAATGTTACCCCAGCATGTTAAATATAATGAAATTTGATGATGATAATCCACAGGGTATGTGAGGGTAGGGTTATGTGAGAGTTTCAAGAGAGGTCGGGGGGGGGGGGGGTTTGGTTACACAATTTTACCAATTGTTTTGCAACTTCACTTTCACATGGTTGGTTTGACATTTGAAAAAAAAAAATCATTTTAATTATAAGTAATAGCATTTCAGACGGAAAACCAGTAAAAGTGTCATCGTCTTAAAATTTAATAAGCAACAACAACATCAAGAAAAGTAAATCTTTGAATATCAGAGATATCAAAGACTGAGATCAGAGTTTCACCTCTTTTATAGATGCCCAAAATGGAGGAAACAGTCAAGGAAAGCAAGGATGAACATGAGAGCTCAGGAAGTGAGACCTCATTCCAAGACGCTTATGACCACAACGCCAGCCACGGACAAGAGGCTGAGGCTGCCCCAGCAAAGGATATGGAACCCAATAGTTAGAAAATGACATCCTAGTTCCTGCCCCAGTCAAGGACAGGAAACCCAAGAAGCCAGAAAGTGACATGGTAGTTGTGGACCTTGACCAAGAAGATGGCGACAATGAGAACAACAATGGTAGGCAAAAGGGAGGCATCATTAGTTTTCATGGGGGTGCGTTAAAGGGATTAGCAACATCAAAAAAATCATCAAAATTCATATTTTTATATTTTATTACTGGCATGGATATGCGAACATAACCTGTAAGTGGTTGGCTTGAAATCCGTGCATAAAAGACAAGGCAGTACTTTTTATCTGATTCTGTAATTTCTATACGTGCGTATCAAAATTCCGACTTGAGATCAAAAAAGCCTTTCCAGGTGAATATCACAGATTTTCAAAGTGATATTGTGCACCATGATCAATATAGTCTGACCACAAACACAAACATTATTGATATTTATTTATTCTGTACTGGTGTAAACCAGAATCGGCTGTTTAGTGCAGATTTTGAGACGCCGTCGCTGTATGTCTATTTGCAGGAGACGGGTATGACAAATTTCCTCAAATACTTATATGGAATTGTACACACTTATCCCTGATTTGTAAGTTAAAAACATACATTTACACATTTTTTCAATTCTCTCACATTATTGCTGCTAATCCCTTTAATGTTCTTAAAATAGTCACACCTTCTGATCAAACTGGTATTTCACAGAACAAAACAAAAAAGAACCTACATCATCAAATTGCTCAGAACACAATTCTGCTTGTTGCATTACAGCAAATGCGCTGTGAATTTGGCTCTCAGAACTGGGCACATGCTTGATATTGGTTGCAGAGGTTTTCAACTGCTTTGAATAGAAGAATCAAGTAGGGACCTTGTCTCAAAGTGCAGTTCCCAATTATTTTTGCACTGACTTCAGGAAATCATCACAATCATTTTGTTTCATCTAGGTGGCTGCTCATCACAGCTGTGCGTTTGACCCCATACAAATTGTCTCTTTTATTTTTAGAAGAATTTAAGCAGTGGCGACACAATTTTGACAACTGATATAAGTAGGGATATGCAAGAGCTATCATCTCTGCAAAAATCAGACAAATTCATTGGGGGAATCTTGCCATATAGGCCTACAAAGGTCATGATTTGTATGTTGTAGCGCCCTCTATATGCCCATTCTCCATAGAAAGACGTGGAAAACAAGATTTTTAAGAAAAATCATATTTACCCGCAATGAAATTTCATAAAATTTACACAGAATGTAGTTAGTGGACTAAATATTCCAAATCAGTTGTCAAAAGTGTGTCGCCAGCAATAATTTTTGTTTTATTCTGGTTTTGTCATAATATATGAGACTTTCAAACAGCTGTGTCATAGACATGCCGTACAAGCGCACACATATTAGCACTTCTTGTAATATTCCCCATAAGAGTTCCCCAGATTTCACTTAGGTCAACAAGGCAATTGCGATTAAGTATCTTGCCCAGGGACACATGTTGACCACAGCGGGGCTCAAACTCACAATTTCAACGGTCTAATGATCACGAGTCCTGCACTTTTCTACTGGACCGCACATGCTCCCAATGCAATCCACTATTCACAAACATGTTTAATGCTTAATGGATTGCAATGAAAGCAAGGAATTTGTTCTCAGTCAACAAGGATAGCGTGTCTAAGAACCAGTAACTTGTAGGTGCCCACTTCCAGCTGGTTTTGAATGCCAGCATTATGTTTTAGAACTATATCTGCTTAGACCTAAAAAGTAAAAACTAATTTCACACACTTAAACCATTCTAGCTCCAGCTGTATCGCCAGCTGTATCTGAAACTGGCAGTAAACTGACGCGTGAAAGTACCGAATCCATCGAAGTGGTGATCTGTAAAATTCCATTCTGGCAAAGGATCCTTAGACTCAACCGGTTTACACTGGCCCCAACTAGCTTCTTCCTGCGCTTCTTGTCTGACGCCACCTGTTTCCTGATGTTCCTGACTACCTTGACCATCATTTTTCAGGTAGGAGCTTTTGAATCATCATCTGTGTAAAAATAAGATAATAGTTTATACACAACAAAATCCTTTCGCTCCCTACCAATTTCAAGTAAAATTTTCTCTCGTGTGTAAAATTTTCTCTCGTGTGTAAAATTTTCTCTCGTCTGTAAAAATTTCTTTCGTCTCTGATCACTCAAAATGGTATTGATTATAGGGTCAAGTGTAATTTCCAAATCTCAATTTAGCATGACTATGGGCTATTCTTAGAAATTAGGAAAAGGTTATGGGATTGCAAAATAGCCTGAGTCCTCAGTCCCCACACAGCGGTCTCTAAATTAAGTCAAGGGAAAATCCATAATATATTGCAGTGATATCAACCAAATTTTGCAGAATTGTTACCATTTTCCCCTTTCTAAACAGGTTGCTTACCAATACCATAGCAGTTGGATGATGGCTTTCAACTACCTGTGTGAGCTTGTCTTCATCTTTGAGGTAAGAAATGCCAGGCTCATTACATAAAATTTACAACTCCCTTTGTACCTTTGTAAATTTTGTACCTACTTTTTGACATTTTGCCAGTAATAAATTTTCTGTCAATTTGACATACAATGCACTATGTAACATAGTCCAAGTCCTGTGATGGTAATTGTCTGAGCAAACTATTCTGTGAACGGGGATGCTCAAAGTGTCCCTGATCATAAAAGAAGGGATTTGGTAATTTGATATGGGGTCCCAATCTCATTTCAATGGCAGCGCTGGAAACCAGAAAGTTCTATCTGTCCATTAATGAATAGCACAATCAAACGAAAATGATCCTACGTGATTGCGTGTGAAATACCGGAACAGCTAAGTGCTTGAGAATTGACATTTTGTACATGGCTCTATATGATAGCCATGATCAGTTAAATCAAGGAATCAATCTGAAAACATGATGAATGGGTAATTAATTTAAATCTGAAGGTGGATTGGTAAATTAGTGAGGGGTATCATCCAAACGATATGTTGACTGATTCTTTGATTCAATCAATTGCCCGATTGTCAATCTGATAGATGAGAAAGTAAAAAAATTAATGGTTTTATTTCCCCTTCACACTAGATCACATCAAGTCCACTAAGAATGTGTGATGAATATGGAGAGCTGGAACAGGACTTGGTAAAGTCTTCTACGTTCTTTACCTGAAAGAACCAGTGGGATTTGCTTAGACTTGATAGCAAGTATTCCGTTTGAGAATTGCATTGTTCTTCCCCCACCACTGCGACCCGCGACTTATGTTAAGGCCTTCACTGCTTCCGCTCCACCGATTGATCCGATTCATCCGTGTCAACCAGTTTTTCAGTAACTGGGAGCGGAGAAGGAAACTGGATATTGAGTAGGTAGTGGAATGGGAAGTAGTGGCTCGGCACCCATGGGGGGGGGGGCTTTTTGCACCCCAAATTTTTTTCTTTCCCACTAGTCCCCCACCCCCCCCCCCCCCGGCCGAAAGAAAAATGAGGGATTTTGGCAAACATTCAGCGATTGGGGCCCAAATCACCCACCACATATGACTTGTAGACAAACAACTCACGCCAGACATTTGGAGGGCACAACATCTTGGTTAAAACCCATATCAAGAGTATTTGATACTAGATGCCACCCCCCACCAAACAAAAACACTAAAATGTTCCACGATTGTGACCCCTCACCCCCCCCTCAGAAAAAGAGGTATGTGCCGCACTGGATAGAAGCAAAGGAACCTGTAATGCTATTCCCATGCAGTACCTTTAAAACCACACGCAAACCTAAGCATTTGAGCCAATGCCGTGACCACCACTGATCACAAATCGGTGCGGGATTTTTCCAGATGTCGATGCATCTGTTAATCAACCCTCTCCAGTGGTGGCATAGACATCTTTTTTTCTGGGATGATTTTTTTGGGGGGGGGGGAAGTGAAATTGTTTGGGCCAAAAAAACACTGTAAACATCCAAATTTTTAAAATTTTGGCCCCAAATAGTTAATTTGCCCAAAGATTTGTGAATTTTTTTTAGGGGGGGCGGGGGGTTAGTTTATTATGAGGGTAATTACCTCACCTCACTTTTTTTCTGGGGGCGTAGTAGGAATTTGGGGGCGGGAAGGGAGGAGGAAAAGTGAATTTTTTTTTGGGGGGGGAAGGAAAGGACGGAGAAAATGCCCAAAATGTGGATTTTTTTTTGGCCCATCATTTGTTGATTTTTGCCCAAATGTGATTTTTTTTTTGAGTGTAAAATTACCCTACCCCTATTTTTCCTCGGGGGTTGAAGATGAAATTTTGGGTTGAAAAGTGAAAGGGCCCAAAAATTTTGCCATTTTTTCCCCAAATGTTGTGATATTTTGGGGGTAAAGGAATTATGGGAGGGGGATGGGATTCTGGCCGGCGGAACCTGCCCCTGATATCTAAACACTGTACCAGTTATCTCTGGTATGCCCACAAAATCATTGTGGGGCTGCATGTAACCACAGCCAATCTTTACTACTTGGTGTGGGAGGCCCAGGAAAGGAAATGGCCTAGCACAGGTCCAGGTCAGAGGGGTTTTAAACCCATCCCATAAAATGCATTGCAATGTACAATTATACTGTTCTGTACTAAACATAGTGTCAGTTCCTAGGGATAACAATTGTTTAAAAAGCTTAAGAACAAGCCATTTCATGCTCATACTAAAAATTCCCTACAAGTACCAATCCTTTGTGGGCTAAAATGAGGTAAAGTCAGGGTTTTTGTGTCGCCTGCCCTTAGGCAGGAAGACACTTTAAGGATAACTTTGTCCACTGTTGTTGTGGTCTGTTGTTGTTGTTGTATGTGCTGTTGTGAAAAAAAAGGGTTAACATTTGCCTGTAATTACCTCATACTTTGAGGATTTTAAACCAACCTTGGGTCACACTGCAACATGGCCTCCCCCATTGTTGATGAGGTCAAAGGTCAGTGAGGTCCAAGTTGTTAAAATAGCTTGAAAATGTAAAGTGACCTCATTTGAAAAGTTTGAAGGTCAAATTGGAACCAAACTCTGTTGAATCATAGTGCAACATGGGATCCCTCATTTGTTGATGAGGTCAAAATCACATACACGTCAAAGGTCATGTGCGGTAAGTTGTAAGATAGGCGAAAAATGAAAATTGACCATCATTTGAAAAGTTGAAGTGCAATGGGAACCAAGCAAACTTGAATCATAGGTGCAACATGGGATCCCTCATTTGTTGATGAGGTCAAAAGTCACATACCAAGGTCAAAGGTCATGTGAGGTCAAGTTGTAAGATAGGCTGAAAATGTAAAATTGACCTCATTTGAAAAGTTGAAGTTCAATTGGAACCAAACTTGGTTTATGGAGTTTACATGCAAATTCTCATTTGTTTAGAGGTCCAAGGTCACATATCAAGATCAAAGGTCATTAGGCCTATTATTCACTAACCGCGATGGCAGGCGACACAAGCGGTCCGAGGACCGATGTATTTTTATGTGTTAAGAATGGGATTTTGTAGGATCACATGCTCCTATTGAGCCTGAAATTTCCCAAAATCTCAATACACCCTCTGGGTCCAGGTAATCAAGTTTTACAAATCTCTATGAGAATTGGCATATAGAGGGCACTATACAAATCATGATCTTAGTAGGCCTAAATGACAAGATATACACAATGATTTTTTTTCCTGATTTTTACAGGGGTAATAGCTTTACAGGGGTAATGTCTGTCCTTATATGAGTTGTCAAAATCGTGTTGCCACTGTTAAAAATTGTTCAAGAAATAAGGAGAAAATTTGCATTTGGTCAAACAGCTGTGACCATCCAGGGGAGTTTCGTAAACGTGACCCATCTGACACACTTTTTTCTGACACACTTATGAAATTGGAAACCTTAACGGAACAAACCTGTATTTTATTCCGTGAAAGGTTTTCCGAATTCATGAGTGTGTCAAAAAAGTGTGTCAGATGGGTCAGGTTACGGAAACTCCACCATCCAGCTCACTTTTTCCTACATCTTCAAAAATTCTCTGGAATTTCATCTTCTTTCTAAATTTTCATATTTTAATTAATTTCTGCATTTCATATTTCAATTTTAACAAGATGTTGTAGCATGTTAAGCTCTCTGTGAGATATCCCTAGAATTATATCCAACATTTTCTGTATATTCTGTTCCCATGTCTATTTACGCTGAAATGAAATCATGTACACTACATCTTTAAAAATTACCAACGAGATTCACATACCAATAGGTGCCACAATTTTATATAAATAAATTTTAATTGAAGCTTCAGAATGATTTACTTACCAACCGTACTGTCTACTTATCAAGAAAGTAGTAGAATATACCATAAATTGGGAGTTTCCATAACCTGACCCATCTGACACACTTTTTTTCTGATACACTTAGTATTAGGAAACTTTAACAGAATAAACATGCTTTTTTCATTAAAGGTTTTCCGAATTCATAAGTGTGTCAGAAAAAAGTGTGTCAGATTAGTCATGTTACGAACACCTCCCCCCATAAATCTTCTTTTCTCTCCTGATCAGCATGCTGAAAGTGAGACTCGCCAAGGTGTTAGTGTATGTGACCATGATCATCCATATTTTTGCCAGCATTTGGTACTCAATTGCCTGCCCATTGGATGAATGCCAAAGAGGATCATGGGTTGACGATGCTGGTAGGTTGAACATAGGGCAAGTTTAGCTCTTTCATCTATGATGCTATCGACTTGTAGACCATTCTCGTAATTTGATTTAGAGGGACATTCAGAGGGGAGTTTCTGTAACCTGACCAACCTGACACTTTTTTCTGACACACTTATGAATTCGGAAACCTTTCATAGAATAAAGCACATGTTTATTCCGTAAAGGTTTTCAAATTCATAAGTGTGTCAGAAAAAAGTGTGTCAGATGGATCAGGTTACGGAAACTCCCCAAAATAAACCATGCTGCATTTTAATTTTTTGAGTATTTTGTTAATTTTCTGTTCCCCCAAGACCACTGGCAAATTTGGAAAATAGTGCACCTTCAAGATTTTTGCATGGTTGTAAAGCTTTTATATACATTAGTCCACAACTGAAATGATTATGCCCAAATCACCGGCCTTATGGGCAAACACAACAGTTTATAATAAAACCACTTCAAAGTGCTATAATTCAGCAGACAATGAAACATGGCATTAAACACAAGACAAATATTTGCCACAAAACTACACAAATTACGTTCAAATTCTATATTTTTTTTATAGGTGGTGCGGAATTTTGACAATACTTCCTTAAAGGCTGACTAGGTGATTGATGCCCTCAATTTTCTAACAAATGATGTTTTTAGAATTTTCATAATGCGGTTCAAATTGATATTCTTCACAAAATCACAACTTCATAATGAAATTCCGGATCCAGAATTTTAATAATGCACAGTATCCTTTGGGTCTGTTATACTTCACATTCACATGTTTTACAACATCAAAAGAAACAACCCGATTCATCTCATTATTATGTTTTGAGAATCTTCCGTCCTATATTACTATTACACATGGTAGAGACCCAATAAAAATGAGAGTTTGAGTCATCAAATGCCAGCAGAAAACCTGGGTGCCCAATTTTTTCACCACTTCGGACTCCAATCCCCTATCCATATATTGCTATGTATGCTCTCAGTGTAGATTAGGACTGTCCACCCTGGTGATGAGAATATATCATTATTTATGCACATGCTGACTGATTGGTTGATACAATTTAAGGATGTTTCATTTTGGTGGTGGGGTGGTTGTGAGTTGAGTCTTTCTTCCATGTTTTGGGTGGTGTTCAGTATTTGCTGTTCACAGTAGGTGATTCCATGTCTGGGTGGTTGCCATTGTTTGGCAGTTCCCAGTGCTTGCAGGTTCTCTGTGCTTGGTGGTTCCCAGTGTTGGATGGTTCCAAGTGTTGGATGGTTCCCAGTGTTGGATGGTTCCCAGGTTTGGATGGTTCCAAGTGTTGGATGGTTCCCAGTGTTGGATGGTTCCCAGTGTTGGGTGGTTTTCAGTGTTGGGTGGTTTCAGTGTTGGGTGGTTTCAGTGTTGGGTGGTTCCCAGTGTTTGGTGGTTCCATGCTTTGGGTAGTTTGGTGTTTTTGTGATGGTTCCATGTCTGGGTAGTTCCCAGTGTTTGGTGGTTCCTGTTGTTTGATGTCTTTTATTTGAATGCCTGGCTGGTCCCACGCCTTTGATGGTTCCTGGTGTTTGATGGTTCCTGGTGTTAGGTGATTCTATGTCTTTAGTGGTGTCCACTTTTGGCGGTTCCTTGTCTTGGTGGATCCCATGTGCTCGGTGGTTACCAGTGTTTGGTGGTTCCATGCTCTTGCTGTTTCTCAGTGTTTCATAGTGTCTATTGGTACTTATTTGCTCTGCATATTCCATGCATCATCTTCTATAGCTTATGGTTCCTTGTACATGTACCTACTTTTAAAATGAAATGTGTATAGTAATATAGGACACAAGATTCTCAAAACATAATAATGATAAAATTGGATTCTTTTTTCGTCCAATGCCAAATTTATTGGTCTCGCCATGAGTTGAAAAATATTGGGCTCAACTTCGTCTCGCCCAATATTTTTTTCAACTCATGGCTTGACCAATAAATTTGAGTATTGGACTCAATGAATCCAATTTTATACCAAACTTTGGAATTAAACAGATTAGGTGACTAATTGAACTTTAATTGAATTGTAATTTTAAATTAAAACACAAAAATTATATATTTCAAAATCTCGGAGTTTGCCTTTAAAGACACTATCAGTGATTTATCCGAAAGAGTCAAAATATTTGAAAATTGCAGGAATAGCTTAAAAGTGAAAAATAAGCCTGTAGAATTCTCATAAGTTTGTTTTTCCAACTGAAGAATTGACAAAAAAAGATTAAAATGGCAGTGTTCAAAGATACGAATCTCCATTCACTAACCTGTTGTAGTATGTGTCTGTACGGATACTAATGACCAAAATATCCGATTTTGTCCTTATTAAGTTGCTTCTGGTCCTATCATTTGTAGGGTTTGTTAGGATACTTGTTACAGACATGCCAAAATCTGATTTTTGATGATTTTTTCGATTTTCTGATTTAGCAAATCACTGATAGTGCCTTTAAGCCTGTACACAAAATGAAGGGTTCCTACAAATTTTGACACATATTTTATAATTCTGTGTCACCCTTCATGATTTTGTGCCTGTGTTCTAATTCTTAGCTGATAATTCAGTATTTGTCTTGTTGCTAGGCTATTTCAAGAAAAATTCCATCGTGACGACTACTAAGAAAGTCACCGACAGCACCTATTGGTGTGTGGCAACCCTAACGTCTACGGGATATGGCGATATCACTGCACATACCGACATAGAAATGTGTAAGTTGATTATCTTACAGAGCGAGTACAAACAAGAGGAGTCCTTAAAAAGGACAATCTTCTGCAGCACACCAGCTTTACATACTGAAATTAATGGCAAATTAGGAAGAAATTAACTAAACACTTCATTCTATTTAATAAATTCCCATGCATCAAACAGGCTCAAATTTCTTATTCACCCAACATATATAAATTAGGAAATAAAATCGGTCAGTGTGTATTTTTCTATGAAAGATGGCCTGATAATGCATATTTTGAGTTGTGAACGGTTGCCCATTTTTTTTCTTGCCCTCCCAGTTCCCCCCCCCCAGTTTAATCTACACTTGTTGCCAATCAACCTCAGAAGTTTCTCACTTTGATAGGTCCTAGTAAGTGTCCCTTCTGGGATTCGAACCATTGCCTTATCCACCCAAGGAAAACATGTCAACCACTAAACCATTCTTAATGAGATCACACTCACCTTTTAAGACTAAAAGACCTAAATTTCTCATTGCTCACAGTGTTTGCCAGTTTGACAATGATTGTGGGGCAACTCCTTGTTGGGTCTGTCCTTGGTAACATCGCCTCCACCTTGGCCAACAGAGAGATGATGAGGGTTGCTTTTGAGAGATCACTCCAAGCTCTCAAGGTAAGGATCACCACTAGTCGGTGCCTGATTAATCTACTGAGGTCTAGCACCTTTCTTACAGTACCTCTAATTAGTTTTTTATACAAATGATGAATGTTTATGATTGCAGAGGTACGGTATGAATATTTTTATTCGTTGAAAGATTAAATGTTCCAATCAATGAGGCATAAGCCGAGTTCGATGGAACATTTCATTTTTCAACGAATGAAAATATTCTTACCATTGCACGAATGAAAAAACATTCATTATATTTTATATAACATCTAAGTAGATCCTTGTCATTAGGCTCAGACTTCACCTTGCTCGAGCCACAAGGCTTAGCCTTAACCTAGCCCTAGCCTAGACTAGCCAGTACCCAGGGCTAGGCCTAGTAAGGGCTAGGCCTAGTATGGCCTAGGCCTAAAATCAGAAATACATGTTTACCTTTCCTTATCATTGCTACATCTACTGCATTAAACATTGTCTAAACAGAATTCCCAAATAGAACTGCAAACATATCTTTGCAGGAACTGAAACAAGATTGTGCCCCATTATTTACGGATGCGCAGGTTCCGAGACTCGCTGCTGTACCGCAACACTGAACATAATATAGCATCATAGCTATGCCGAAGTCCCGTATAAGTGCGTGCATAAAGTGACCCGCATTTTGTGAAGACACATGAGATATGCAATAGAACGAAACATATGGAACAAATGTATTCCGAATGGAACAAAAATGCACAGTATGTGATGTAAGCATGTAATATATTATTTACTTAATGACACATGTGATTGATAATCCTCCAATCAAATGACAAGGATTTACTTAGGTGTTGTATAAGACATGATATAAAATGGTATAACCTCTTGAGTTACCAATCAAGGTATATCTAAATAATGATACACGATATATAACCTCTAAAGTCATGTCTCGGATTAGTTCCAATAATTGTAACTTATGGCATCATCTTTTAAAATTTGGACATAATCTTTGGTGCCATAAGTTACAACTGTTCTGTGGAGTTCCAATGCCATTTAAGATTTGAGATGTATATTTCCTAAATAAAAAGAAAAAATAATTTTCTTTTGACATACATAGCATCTCTAGAGTCTGTAGAATAATTGTCTTACCAATTTGTAACCGATGCATCAATTTGTTCCCAAAAAAGTTCATGTCAACATGTACACAGGCTGCCAAATTTGGCAGCCCAATGCAGACACAACAAGGGTAAGTTTCACCTGAAAATTTCATAATGTGAATTTTAAATCTGGAAAAATGGTTATCACATGATGCCGAAGACTTTCAAGAATGCCTACAATATAACGTTTATTGCAAATAATGAATATTTAAGCCACTTTGCAGCTGTAAAGTTAGAGCAGAAGCTGTCTGTATCTTGACTTAAATGGCACTTTCACTACACACAACTCATCATGACTAGATAGTCTATGATAACAGCAGCCATAAAAAAGTTAAGACTATCTAGTCATGATCATCAGGACTAGTCTCGGATTGGCTAAATATAACTGTATGTGTAACGTAATAAAATTGACTAGTAGACATCAGAGAGTAAAAAGTCCACCATTTTGTCTTCAACATTGGCCTCTATCACAAGTTTGGAATTTACAAAGCAATTTTTGCCATGAAAATAGAGCTAATGATTACATCATGAAAATAGTTTACTATTTATAGTTGCAGAGACAGAGAAATAAATGGTATATAAACTTTTTCACATTTTTTTTACAGAGTCAAATGATTGATTACAACCTGGACACTTATTTGATGAATAAAGTCATCAAATACTTTGACTACATATGGGTGCGGAACAAGTAAGTTTAATAACCCTTAACCGGGACCCGTGCTAGGCAAATTCTTGGGCCTCACACATCAGGGACTTTAGGGATAAAGATTGGCAATTACTGACCTCCTGTCGGCAAACTTGTGTGGGCAGACGAGCTGATATCGGGTTGCAGTTTCATTGAAAAACGGCCTTGAGGCGAGACACTCTGGCTAGAAATCTAGAGCCAGCTTCAGTTAGAATTGCTATGTCTCGCTAGCTTTGAGCAATGGTTCAACTTCACTGCGCTAAGACAATGGAACCGCTGAAGCAAATCTGGGCTAGAAGTAACCCAAAGTCCGGGTTAAGTGTTTTAAGGTTGGGGCTACATATGGGTTAAGGATGAAGCTAGGTTAGGGTTTGTAATGTGGGTTAGCATTACAGTTGGGAATATGTATTATACTTGAGGCTAGGTTTGGGTTAGGGTATGGGTTAAGGTCAAAGTTTGAGTAAATGAAGTTATTGATGGGGTTGAGACTTGGGATAAAGTTAAGAGATGGGGACTTGGTTAAGTTTTAGGGTAGCAGTAGAATACAAAAGGCAAATGACAACTTGACAATGTACCATTTCTTTTGACAGGGGTGTGGAGCAACAGTCCCTCTTCAGTGATGTACCATACTGTTTGCAGACGGATCTTGCTATGCATGTCAATGGGCATCACCTGCGTCAGGTAAGTATTTGGCATGGTCATGATCGTACAAAATGAGAACTCCCAATTCTGAGCAGTTTGTTCGTTAATCATACCCAAGTAACTCATTCTTGTCTTACACCCCATATCTTAGGCTCATACCCAAGTGTATCATACTCGAAATAACAGAGTCATATTTTTGTGTCGTCTGCTAGAATTGCAGAAGGCATATAGGGATTACTCTGGTTGTATGTCTGTGTGTGTGTGTCTGTGTGTGTGTGGTCAAATTGTTAACCCTTAATATATTGCATGCTGTATGAGTTCCGTAATGGCTACGATGATGTAACTTGGTGGAGAGGAGGGAGTGGGGTGGGGTGACATGTTGGTTACCTCATGTGACCTTGGTGACCTCATGTGTCCTTTGGTCCAATTCACAAACAGCAACGGCAGACGACACTCGCGGTCATCACGGTCTGAGGATGTATTTTATTGTTTTGTAATTTGGCTAATTCTTATTCAAGTCCCTGAGACTCATATCTGAGTGATTGAGTCATACTCAAGTGATTTAACCCATCTTGTTACTCAGACTTGCAGCAATTCAGACTCATGTAAAGTAACTCATACTAAAGTTACTCATTCTCATATGAAACCAAGGTAGTCTTTTACCAAAGTGGTTCATTTTCATGTCCAAATGTTGCAGTTAACCCAAGTGACTTAAATGCACACCTATAACTCACTCATACCAAATGTCCAACTTGGAACCAAATAACTGTGGTGACTCACTCATACGTGTGACTGGTGACTCACTCATACTTTTGACTCAGACTAATACCAAAATGACTCAGATTCATACCAAAGTCACTCAATCTCACACTTGTGAGTTATACTCAGTTGATTCAGACTCGTACTCAAATTACCAATACTGATACCCAAGTGACTCGTTCCCAAGAAAACGCTTCCGCTTTGACTCTGTTGTAAACCTTTATTTCCTATTCCAGTTGCCTCTGTTTGCTAATGTAGACGAAGCCTTCTTCCGTTCCATTTCTCTTTGCCTGAGGCAACGCCTTCTAAGACCTGGTGATGATCTTGTGCAACAGGGTGATATTGGAAACGAGATGTATTTCATTCATAAAGGAATGGTAAGATCATGAAGTTGTAGATGTCATGTTTGCATAATGTGAACTTTAACCAGGGTAAATAATTCTGAAATTTGGCAATTATGCAAAATTAATATTAATATTCACAATAAATTGAAGAGAGATACATAAATTTCCAGTTAGATCCTAAGATACACCAAAGCATTTTTATAGCTCAGTCATATTTGTATACAAAATTATGTCCGTGTGTATCTCTGTATCCATCCAGGCAGCCACTGACCCATCCACCCACCTATTACAGGCGCGGAGTCAAGTTGCCCCCTCTGGCTCGAAAAAGCGGGACGATAGGACCAAAATATGAATTTGTATCCCTCTTTTTCGGGAAATTTCGACCGATTTCAGCCTAAATTTGGGCAAAATTAATGTAAATTCTGCGATTTTCGCGCGCTTGCGCATTTCCTACGCGCGCATTTCGTGAAATTCAGACTAATTAGAGCAAATCGCCGGGACAACGTACAAATTTTGCCCCCTCTGGCAGGACGACTTGGAAATTTTGCCTCCTCTGAATCAACATCTTCGGTACGCCACTGACCCATCCACTCACACTCATCCAACCACCTAGCAAATTAATACAATTCATGTGATACTTGCAGGTCGAAGTCATGCGTGAAAATCATCCAAATGAGGTAGATTACATCCTTGGCGAAGGCGACTACTTTGATAGCAATCATCTGCTGTACGATCTGCCACGCAACAGGACAGTCAGGGCCGTTACCCACGTTGATGCCCTCACACTGTCCATGGAAGACCTCAACAACACCTCGGTTCACTTCCCCGAAGCTGCGGATACGATCCGATATAATGGGGTGCGGCTTTTTGGCAGCTAGAAGCAGATTGGCTGTATTTAAAAGGACTTATATTGTTTTGGGGAGGGGAGTAATATGTGAATAATTGTTCTCTTTTCACATGTTAGGGTTTCATCACCCAATCATTTAAATATTGTTTTGAAATTCTTGCAATTCCAAATATGGTGCGCCACCAACAGTTAGCCTTGCCAGTTCATTTTTTTTAACCGCAAGGGTCGACATCGCTGTCCAACTTCCATTGGATAAACACGCAAGTTGTGTGATTATTTTGTTGAAAACAGCTGAACAAAACAGTTTGTGTGATTGAAAAAAAGCAAAGGGTTTACTTATTGTAAATTGCCATTTTACTGTGCATTCACACGCAACTGACCATTATATTGACGCACTAAATGATCAGTGACGTGTTCCTGTGGAATATTTGTATTACCTGGGCTATGGATGTCAATGTTTTTCCCATGATGCATTGGGAAAACATCGCCTCTCCGAGGCATTCGTTGGCGGCACACCATATTGCGAATTGTGAGATTTGATTTTTAAATTACATAGCAAGCAGAACGAACTATACGATAGTAATGGAGGAAATGTGAATTTCCATTACAATTTTATAGTTCTTACCAAAAAAAAATTGTTTATCTTTGATTGTTCTTCCAGAAAAAAATTGTTTTCTTCGATTAGTCATAAAAAAATATTTTTTCTACTTTCAGACCTCATATTGTGCCTCTCCCATACAGGCATAATCAAAATTTGAAGGAAACGCATGGAAAACCCACATTCCAAAATCACAACCCAACAGTTTCAACCATGTCTTTTCAAAATTTCACCAGGCAATACTGCCGTTTTACCATAGTAATGGGATAATTCATTTTGCTGGACTGCATGGTAATAACATCAATATAAAGGTAGATTTTTGCCCAAAATTTATCAAACATTTCTTGTGTGTTGGATTTTAAAGAGAAACACAGTCAAATTTCAGACTTGGG
>JAMKCH010032094.1:0-100726 GCA_023653785.1 Ophioderma brevispina | reverse complement strand
TGATGTCCCCAGGACGAAAGATCCTAGATGAGCAATATTATGAACTTGACAAGCTTGACATCAGGGAAGATTTTGAGTAACTTAAGGTGGAGCCCTCAATGCCAGACTGTATCATAGGCTGCTCCAGACCTCTGCTTCTCCTGGAAGGCTGTCTCGATATAATTGACAAGTCTTGCTATCCGATCTGTTGTTGATTTACCTCTTCGAAAGCCAATTTGGGTGAGGGGTACATTTGCCTTGACCGTATCATTGATCCTACTAAGTATCAGTCTCCGAAGCAGCTTATACGTTTGAGATAGCAGTGAGATGGGTCTGTAACTCTTGGGCTCGTTTGCTGTTTCCTTGGGTTTCAGGATTGCAATGACCTTTGAAATTTTCCATCTTGAGGGAATTGCTGATGATCCCACACATGTAGAGAGAAAGAGTTGGAGCCATCGCACAGCTTCGGGTGCATATTCTTCAAGAATTTCGTATGGATGTTGTCATTGCCAGGAGCTTTCCCATTCTTGAGAACTTTGTATTGCTTTGGTGATATCATGTAGTTGAGTGGTTAAGACATGGAACTCGACAGTGGAGAGGTTTGTAGAAGTTGTTTAATCTCTTCGTTAACAGCACGAGCGCGGGCTTTTGCCTGTGGGGTGTAGTCTTGCCACTTTCCATGGTGACAAGTACTGAGGCGGTGCAATTTGCAGAGACAGGACACTGATTAACTGGATAGCTACGACCGGTGAGCTTGTTGACGATATTCCAGACCTTGCAGTTTGAGTGGGTAAAGTTGATATTGGATATCTCCCTCTCCAATTTGGTACGTCTCGTTTGGCAAGCAAATCCAATAGGTAGTTGTATTTTTCTTATCTCACAGTATCACAGTTGGTATTACATGTCAATTTATAAAACTCGTTGCATTCCTTATCCCAACAGGGGGTGTAAGGGTTCTGTCTCTTGGAATGGAATGTTTAGTTACTTGGATGAGCATAGAGCAAAAGTCAGATTGATGTTAGAATACTGAAGAAGCCGGGTCTGGCAGCTTAGATGACAGTTACTAGTGAGTTGTTTGAACTTTGGCCAGTTGGCTTTCCTGAAGTTTCATCTTTTTGTAGAGGCTGGAGATTGTGACCTTGATGTCACTGATAACCAAGATAGGGCAGTGGCTTGAGCTGGGGAATCTAGGGATGATCTTTCTGGAGCAGCGGGATCGGATGTCCCCGGTGACTCTTGACAGGTCGGGAGAGTTAAACGCCCATTGAGTGCTTGAGTAGAAGGTAGGTGGACCCTTACTATGAAACAGCAGTTGGAGGTGTTAGAATGGTCTTCTCCGCCAGAATATTGATTTGTATCAATATTTTATGTGCAATGGCCTACTTTTCAGCCATATGGATGTGTATGCAAATTAAGGCACACAGTCTACACAAGCTCCAGAGACTCAAGTAGAAAATAGAATAATATGCAAAGTCCATTAAAAGTTGAAGTGGTCAACATGCCTCACAAAAATTATGTTTCACAAAAGTTGATCAAACCAAGGTAAATGTAGAATTGACAGCCATTTTGGTTTGTATACAGTAAGGCATATCTTTCTCGCAAATAACATGTGAAGTTTAATAGATTACGAAAAGTAAAATTGTAAAAAATTATTGTACGCAAAGCTTGTAGGAGAAGAAATATAGTAAATAGTGATGAAAACCTCGAAAATGGCGGCCATTTTGATTATGCCAAATGAGTTATGCTTCCGCCAATTTAGTGTTACGTATTTCTATATAACGTATGACGCATCCTGATTTAATGTAAAAAATATTATTTATGGCTGCAACAACTATGGATTACTACGCTATACAAACAAACTGAACCGTAAAAACATAGGTTTGGCGGGGGCATTTTGATTTATGCAAATAGGCGTGGTTCCACACCACGTGGATTTTTTGGACTTTTAGTATTGGGGGGTCATTCTGGGGACCTTAACGACATGCATGTGGGTTTTGAAAAAAAATTCTTTTCAATTTCTCTGCAGGTCATATCATTATATGTCCAAGCCTATTGGACTGTGCAGCCGACGACTCATGGGATGGCCTGGTGACACTTGTCGGTTCGCGTGTCATGGCGGTTCGGATGTCTTAAGAAGGTGCAGCTCAGGGTGCAAAAATATACGACCCCTGAGCTTGAGAGCAGTGGGGACTTGGGGTTATCAAAAGGAGGGCCACAACGCCGCGCCAAAAACTGGGTATTATCAAACAAAAACGTTGAGTTGATTCACCTGACTCCTACACGTGCATTGAGCTAGGCATTCAGTAAAAGGGACCATTGGTCAACAAAAAACCAAGGTGCAATAGAGAGATCTGCACGAAAGAAGCATGTTGCGGATAATACGCAGCATCCAACTCCTCCTCGTGCCCACGCTTACGATTCCCGATCCGACACTGGCGAGGGTGTTGTAACATCCGACCATTGAGTACGATGTAGCCGATTATTATGTTCAGTGTTTATTGAGTGGGTGATTTTAACTACAACCACAGAGCGGGCTGTTCACCAGACTCGTTCGTTAGTACTGGGCATCTGTTGTTTGATTGGTGCAATGTGCGGCCCACATCCGTTTCTGGTAAGCATAAGATACTTGCTACTGTAGTTTCTTGGGATGACTGTGTCAGCTGCTGGTTATCTAATGCAATGTTCCCTGATCCTGGACTGTGTGCAAGTTGTTCATCCACAATGGAAAAAAAAGAGTCATAGATAACTGGTTGCTGTACTTGGGCTGTGGTTGACTGTAGTGCTGACTGACTCTGCTGTATTGTTGGTTGGTCTACTATGATTGCTTCTCGCCGCTGCCGAGATCTTCTCCCAGCTTGCTTCCTCAAGCGTCTTCTGCTACAAACACAAACACAGCGAAAATATCAGTTATTGAATCGATTACAGGCATTGGCAGTCTAAGAGGTATTCTACTATTATTTGTATTATTATTATTATTATTAATTATTATTTAGTATTATTATTGTTATTGTTATTACTATTAGCTATTGTTGCTAATGTTATTATTATCCTTGCTTTTATTATAATTATTAATCGCCGCTCTTCCATTCAACAATAGCTTACTGCTATTAATGTTGTTTACTTCTAATCATTCCTCCTCCTCCAAAAACAATGGTCCAAAAGAACAGGAAAGTGAGTTGGTAATAGAAAATATAATTAAAAATGAAATCAAAATCAGAACGAACGTGAAGGTACACAAAAATAAAGAGAAAATAAGAACATGAAATTAAAGTTCATAAAATACCGTATGTGCCCATGACGTGATTAAAACAAATAAACTAATTAAAATAAAACAGAAACCAGTCACGAACTAACACCAAACTGAATAACGTGAATTTAGAAGTGCATCGAAAGAAGTGGAAATGCATATAAACTCAGAAATTTCCAAATAAGCCTGAAAAGTGCCAGATAAAACTAAGAAAACCAAGAAAATTTTGCGAAAACAAGATAAATTCAATTAAAAGTATAATTAAAATATAAATATAATAACCAAAGAAACAACAACGAAACAGAATCAATGACCCGGCAAAATGAACACAAAAGGGGGACAAAGAGCCAACACCAATATGAATGTAATTTATTAAAAGCAGAAAGTTAAATCTATAAACAACCTCCAACAAGATTTGCGTACACCTTTTAAAGGAAAATCATCATTTCCTACCATCCCTCCAAAAGGCCTCCGATACTGAACGCATAACCTAAGAGGTTATACATACACCCAAACACAGGCGGTGGCGGCCAAGCTTCATTCATAGCGCAAAACTGCCGAACGAGTCATTGGACGAGCCTGAACAGTGACCGGAATTTGAAGTCACTGTACGCGTTTATAAATAGATCAGTGAGTGGCGAGTGGGAATTCCCGTACGGATCTAAATTGCCTTGCTTTAGTCGGTGGTGCATAATTGTGCTGCAAAACTATCATCAAATCGTTTTTTAAGACCGGGCATGAGAGGATTGCTACATGCAGGTCAACGAATCATATTCCACGGTGGTGCATAGGCTACCTGGTACCGGGCCTGGTACATGGTCCGCAGCTATAAATAGCGGTGACCCTGCGATTGAACATGAGGTCAAACGAGCCTCGTTCAAAATGGACCCCGTTTGTACCGTTACTCATACAAAAAAAAAAATACTTACACTGGAGTTGATTCTTCAACTCCAACGGATTTTGAGTGGAAAATATTGATAATAAACATATTTTCGACTTTAGAATATTTGTCAAGTTTTCGTGATTACGTGCTAAACCTATGGGAACGGCAAAAACGACGCTATCTTGGCGGGCCCCCCCTGCCCAAACATATCTTTCCTTGCCTCAATGAACCTGATTGCATTGACAAAATCCCGCCTGTTGAGAACGAAGACAAAACACGGGTACATTCACAAACAGCAAGTAACCCTATACGTGTTATACGTGCTGAATAAATTATACCACCAAGTCTTGTTTAGGCCCCGGACAGTCAACTTCGCGCTAACTAACTTGGCACAGTAATGCATGGTGCTAGTGACGTACAGTGCCTAAATATAAAAATGAGCCTGATAAAAGGGAAACACAAAGAAGGAACCACACTGAAAAGCAGCTGAAATGTTGCCTTTAGGAGCTATCCCACCCTGGCCCTTAATAGTATAAGCTAAACAATCATGACGAAGAACCCAATATGGGATAATTTATGTAGAAAAAGATAGAAAGAAAGAAAAATAGCATGCGGGGAGAAAAAGGCGGGCCTTGGCGGTATGTTTATAACAGATCATGATTGAATACTTATCTGAAATTCTCTCTCCAGAGCTTTCTTGACCGTTCTTCACAGTTCTTCTGCCGTTCGATATTGTCTTGGTCCATTTCCGAATTATAGCACAGTGTCTGCGAATTTTTGGGTGTACGACAAACCTGTTAAAAACGGTAGATTTCTCTTACAAATTTTGGCTACTGCTGAAAAATATGGCTGATCAGATCTTGTGAGCCAAAACAGCGCGCATGCGCAGAGTGAAAAGGTGACCAGCAGCGATTTAAAATGGATTAACTTGCCAATTCGGCCTCATTAATCCTTACTAAAATTGACCAATGCTGATGGACTGTCAGCAGGTGATTTCTTATAATGGGTGGTCTAAGGAAGCCAAATCCACAAAAAAAAACTAACTATAGTAATATTTTCTAAGTAAACTGGCTGGCATCCGGACTAAAACAGTACAATGTCAATTATTTTAGGTTATCATTTGACCACTTTCTCGTCATTAACTTTCCTGAGTCCAACGGTAATGGACGTGCTCCCATCCTTTATTGGCGTTATCTCATTTCCGGTCCGTCCAACCACTCCGATTTTCGTCCTAAACATTTACAATATAACCTGACAAACCCGTACAATTCATTTACGGACTATTTTGCAATCATTTTGACGTTCATGTATTTCTTGCTGAGTACAATCGGCAAGTTATCATTAGCAAGCTCCTTTGGCCCGCCATGTTCAGGGTACATGGCAATAAAATACAACATTATTCACACTTATTGATTCTGGGAAACAGCATCTGTTTTAAAATCATAACTTTGACAATATTTACTTAATGTGTAGAAAAGAACTCTCGGTACCAATGATAAAACTACTTTTTAAATATAAATTGTTTTTCTGCATGTTGCAATAATTATGGCCAGTGTGTGTGTAGATCCGGTGTGAGGGTCCGCTCAATGATTTTCTTTTACAAAAGTGCACTTAAATACAGTTAAGGGAGGTTAAGGGAGGTTTAGGGATTAGCAGCGATTTGCTAATCCGAAACATCGAAAAAAATAATTCAAATTCATATTTTTATATGTTTGTTATTGGCATGGATATGCGAACATAACCTGCAAGTGGTTGGCTTGAAATCCTTGTATTAAAGACAAGGCAGTACTTTTTATCTGATTCTGTAATTTCTATACGTGCGTATCAAAATTCCGACTTGAGATAAAAAAAAAAGCCTTTCCAGCTGTATATCACAGATTTTCAGCGTGATATTGTGCACCATAATCAATAGAGTTTGACCTCAAACACTATATCTGCCGGACTATATCTGCTTTCACACCGGTGTGAAAGGAGATATGGTCCGGCAGGAACCACAGTCCGGGCTCCATAGACGACAACGGAATAAAGCGTGAAACTAATGTTTCGTGAAGAGTCAACTGAATCGATTGCCCTATTGTTCACCATTGTTCCCGGAATGTGAGACCGGCGGACCTTATCTCCTGCCACACCGGAAGTCGAAGGCCTAGTTTCTGCACAGAATCGAACTTCATCATTTTATGGGGATAATCTCAGTGATGATCAAGCTATACTCTTTCACATTTATTAAAATATACCATTCTCACTTGTCCACTTGCAGTCTGTGGTCTTGTTTGAGCTTTGAACTTTTACGTTCGCAGTTATTAATTCTCCCGTCCGTATGTTTGCGCTTGTCCACCTTGTACGAGTTACCCACTGTCCGTTTCTTCTATACCATTTCATAAAAACTGTTCGTTGAAAAGTTTACATAAAACTCTTCGGTAACTATAGTAGATTTCAAATTACGTCAAACTCCATATATAAATCCATAGGGATGATGGTTCAATCCACGGCCATGTGGAAACTAGGCCTTTGTTGCCATTACAAAACATATTGTATCCATGGTACAAAGTTACTTTACAGAATCGGCGTACTGGAAACTGATGCATTCAGTTCTACAATTACCATTATCAATGACTTGTGGATACGCTAAGAAGAAGAAGTTCTACAATGGTCTGTTAATGGTAGAAGGACTTGTCAAATCCGCTTTGTGCTAATCTCTTATACAAGTTTGGCTCACTTTTTATGGCAAAATAAAAAACTTAGTTGTGTTATGTGTGCATTGATGTAAGAATGCATTATTTCTCCAGTACTTTGATAAAGAATGATATTTTGTAGCGTCAAAGGTAAGTTATGTTCAAATAACAACATTTAATGAAACAGTTGCTGGTGTTTTTTTATCCTGATACTTCAAATGAAACATCCAAGCTATATTAGATGTGAAACAATGTATTTTATGTCAACATAAAGACCAAAACAGGAACGCTGCATGTCTAAATACCCCCATAGACTACCATTGGTCTTTGCACGAAAACATAAAATTATATCAATAGTTCGTTTTCTTCCGTACATTTTGATACCCTTCTTGCCCCATTGCGATCAATAGGCGTGTTCACACGGTCGGACGTAAAGGGGAGCGTAACTTTGGTTGGAGTAGCGGGTGGCGTAAGTCCTACCTGATGTGGACCTTTCCCCCCTTTTCTTTCTAATATTTCCATACCGCCTGTACACTTTAATGATTTGTAAAGAAATTCATTTTTTGATTTTCAAACTGTCGAACCACTCACGGTCTTTCATGTTCTGATTAATAACGTCACCTCATATCCTCTTTTGTGAGAAAGAACACAAAAAATGCAAACTAAATTTCATGATTTTAGAAAAACGTTTAGAGGGCGCGCTCTACCACACCGCTTACTTGCTGCATAATTAAGCCACGATCTAGGAGTCACTGGTCAGAAACTTAGATCTGGTTTTGAATGGACATCGTATTGTTGAGGTGGTCTTACAAAAAATTCAATATGTGGATGGGGATGGATATGGATTTCAAAACCAGCTTTTGCCAAGACAGGTGAGCACAAGCCTTGTTTTGATTGCGTCGTATTCGTGTATTAGTGATTAATCAGGCTTTAAGGTATTTACGCCACTCTTACAACCTGGCTAGACCCACGAGTAGCGGGAGCTGTTGAGACGACAGGCACCAGGCGTAAGTTTGGCCTACTTTTGCAGCAAGACCGTGTGGATTCTGCGGATAATTAAACTAACTTGGGTAATCCAAGACAAGCAAATGCTATGCTTAAGTACCCACCAATAGACATTCAAGATGTCGGGGGAATGTTGTAAAAAAATCCACCCACAACGTGACTCGAATAACAAAAAAACCTCATGAGGAGTATTAAAACTTCCCTTGCCCACCTCTAAAACGAAGTTATACTTGAGGAGATAAAAAGAACTTCCTGGCCGAAGACGGCGAATACCCACCCACATCCATTGCTCTTCCTAAATTAATGGCGAATCCCTTCTATTATCGTTTATCCCTCACTAGAGAAAAGGTTTAATACCATGGTTATTAGTATAGACCCTCTAGGTCACTGCGGGTTGTTAGTACTCTCAAAATTGTGGTGTCAACTTTCAATTGGGGCCGTTTAAACACTGAAGTAATCAAGAGGATTTTCACTCCCGTTAGGGCCCGGGAGGGGGTCCCATGGTGCATGGGACGGTGACCCCTCCCGGAAACCATGTTTCCGAGGAATTTTGCACGACAATTCTTACCGCGGTGAGGGTCATAATAACAACCCCAAATCAGTAATAAAAAAATAAAATTGTTATGTGGGCTGCATATAGGGGCCAAAAAAATTGTTTTTCCAAAAACACGCGAAATGGGCAAAAAGACGGAAAAATCCAAAATGAGGCCTGGCGCTTACATCAAAAGTTTTGAAAACTGATTTTGATGTTGATATTTTTGGGGGAGTTGAAACACCCTTTACGTGTTGTCTGGGCACACAGCTCCGCCCATTGTTAAATTACGGTTCAGAAAGTATAGGTTTTCCCGGCCAATTTCGCACTTTTATCGACCAAAAAAAATAATTGTGCAATCAATTTCGCAAGTTTTGGGCTTATCGTCTTAAATCCAAGTACAATTTCGTACTATTGAGCACTCTATTCCATTATTCGTCAATCAATTTCGTTGTAAAGCATCAAAGTTAGCATATGGTAAAGCAAGTTCGTCTTTATGCTTCAATTTCGCCATTCGCGTTTATTTCGAAAAATCATCAACTGTTTTCGCTATACGTAAACATCAGTAAAATATCTATTTGGAAAACATGTCAAAACAAATTTTAGGAAATTTCATATCTTCCGGATACAAATATAATTATAGGCCTATTTTCAGCCAAATTATTCGTAAGTTCAGTAATGTAACTGAAAAAAATAAGTTTAAGGGTGATCCGATATATGACCTCGTCACGCACCTCGCTCCATCAAACTTGGGTTTTTCATATTCAAGATGAAAGTACCATACGGGGTTATATTTGCACATGAAATGTTTTCTTTTATGTTTTGAGAAATACCTCTCCAAATGTGGTCGAGTGCCCACATTAATAATTTGATGGACCATTAGTGCCACATTTTTTATTCTCCACATCCAAACGGATGGACCAATTTAAAACGTGTTTAAACTTTCGAATACACTAAACATTGTCTGGGGGGCGGCTATTGTCATTCACATGATTATTTGAATCGTCAAATTGAATGTATGGTTTCATATTGCAATTGAAAAGTTTAACGTTTATTCTGGCTTTCTCAGCTTATCAATGTAGTTATCTTCACTTTTCATTCTCACATATATGAACAGTGTTTTAATTATGAGCATCTTGTGCTACACTCACTAGAATGATTAGTATAAACTTTCAAATGACACTTTTTATCTTTAATCATGATCCATTACTTTCAGAAAGGTCACATTTGTGCTTTTTTTTTTAATAAGGCTACAATCTGGTCATTTTAATTCCATTACATCATTATTCAGTAGTATGATTATTTGTCAATGCCAAAATGCCGAGGAAGGAATGATTTTCCCCTGACTATATGTAAACGCAAATTATTGCTAATTCAAAAGAACCTTTTTCATTTTTGTTATCTCAATTGACGAAATAGAAAACATGAATTGAATCGCAAAGCTAATCCAATTGAAATCGGTTGAGCTAGTTACGCAATTTGCCGACCATTCTACGCGGTTGAATGCTCTTAACGAATCGAATGAACGTTTGCTTAATTGAAATACAATATACATGTTTCATCATTCAATTTCGTACGAAAAACGAATGTCCCTTTATAAAATGGAACACGTTAATTGCGAAATTGGCCGGAAAACCTCTAATTTTGAGCACGAGACAATGGCAATCTTAAATGTCGCTAGGGATTTCACAAACTTTTCGACCGGAACATGCCCCGAGTGGCGGTAGACGTTTCATATAGAAGTCCATGATGCAAATGAGGTATTGCTACTTCCTTCCGTCAAGCGCTACTGTATCAAAAGCCATACAGCGCATGGCGGAAAAATCAATTGTTAATACCTCATTGGCAGCAAGGGACTTCTATAGAAACGTTTACCCAAGTGGCTGACACGTTACAAAACAACTTGTTAAGGAAATATGTCATGATCTGAATATTTGGAAAATTTGGTCTGGATGGAAAGCTAAGTAACGTAGATTAATATAAATCAAAATAAGTTGAAAATTGTCCACATTTGTGAGTATTTTGCCCTTTATTTTCGCCCAATTTAGCTTACTCGAAAACGATTCCGACACATCCACATCGCAGGCAAAATGGTGACGTCAAAAGTGATGACCCACCATAATACGTCGTGTGACCGATCATATCGCTGAGTGTTGCCACTTTCCTTATAACTGGCGACGATGGTTTTTATATCAATTATACTTTAAACACAAACGGATGAAACAAAATAGGTCATTCGGAACTTATTTTCAAATTTTATATTCTTTCATAATTGCATTCAATATTACAGGTGGTCAGCAATAACAAGTCGAGTCAACACGATGTTTTGGGTCATCACTTTGACGTCACGAGGAGAGCAAAAATTGGGCGCTTTGATCAATGAAGCCGTGGCGAAAAAATCCGCCCGTTTTTCTTCGTATGTCAAAAAAGAAAAAATGAAAATGCTCTTATTTGTTAATTTTACATCAAATTGTATTAGTTTTTCGGAATTCGTGATTTGTAACATTATTTATGAAGTACAGGTCAAAAACTGAGCTGGACAAAAATCTTGACATATTTCGGACCCGGTCAAGTAGCGTGGATTAGATGTGCTTGTACACTGGATATTGCGAAAAATACTGGGCCTTCGTAACGATACGCACCAAAAATATTCCAATTAAATTGTCTGTTAGCTGAAATAGTGTATATAATATAGGTTTTATATTGGAAAAAGCGAAAAAAACGTTGAAAAATACGTGTGATAAAAATCGTCACCGTATAGCTGCTCAATTCTCGATTGCTGTCAAGTCATGCCACACGCCCTGCTCTACAAAAAACTAGTGAGAGCTAATGGTCTTTTTTTCAGGAACCCCATTTCTTACATCAGATCGGACCACCTGATTCGTAGTTTTCGCGATTTCCAAGGTACCGCGAAACCGGTTTTTCATTCCTCGTTCAGCTAATCGCAGAGCCTTTAACACAGCGTTGGGACTGCTAGGAGGTCCCCATGACGTAGCGATGTCTAAGAATAGCGCCCAATGAACGATGCGGAAACGGAATTAGTGGCGCTGTGTCCCCAGCAGTTACAGATTCTAAGGGCGCGTAAATGGGGTTGCGTGAAACAACACGTCATTGTACATAACGGTTTAGCACGTCCACAGTTAAAATTGTTGTTTTCTGTAATCAGCCGACGAAAATAAAAAAAAAAAAACCTGTTTTCCGGGCCCGAACGACACCCTGATTGTTTTCCCCAAAAATCATGTAAAATCAGCCTATGTTTTTAGCCCAAAGTTATCATTTTGGCTAATTATTTTTTAAAATTTGTTTGATATCAGCCAAAACAAGTTCGGTTCTGATTTAAAAAAAAAAATATTCTCAGATGACTTCCATTAAGGGAGAACAGCCGATAATGCAAGGACATGAAAAAAATGTGGAATGCATTTGTCTCGCCTGAATTTTTTTCGGCAGAGACTATTATCACTTTTCTTCTGTCTGCTGTCCTTCTGCCTGTCCGTCTGTCTGTCTGCTTCTGCCGTCCGTGTTTACGGCTTGTGTACGATTTATCTGGAGTTCCCGTAAGGGCTACAATGATGGTGTAAACTTGGTGGGAAAAATTGGAAAGAAGCGGGTTGAAACAAGGGTGACCTTTCTTGCAATTTGAAAGGGCGAGATATGTGCGGCTTAAGTATGCAATTGATCTAATTAATATGCGATTAAATACGGTATCTCTGAAACAGTACATCGGTGGGCAAAATTCCTTCGCAACAGGAACGAATTAAATATGCCCCATGCATCTTTGGGTGAATAATGGGGTCAAAGGCATGGGGGCCCATTAAAGGGGCCTTTTCTGTATTTGATCTAATTAAATATGCGTAATTGCTGTATCGCTGAAAATTGTACAGTGGATATGCAAAATTCCTTTCGCTCATAGAATATATTGCAGTACAATTTTTGTTTGAATCCTAATTGCGGTTCAACGTGCTGGGTGGGCCAATGAAAGGGGCATTTTAGATGCAATGGATCTAATTAAAGATGCGTAATTGCTGTATCGCTTAAATGTTACATTGGATATGTAAAATTTCCTTTGCTACATGAGGTTACTAGCCGTACATTCTTCTGTGTGAATTTTTTTTTTATTTTTTTTTTTCATAATTGTTAGTTCAAAGTGCATGTGGGGAAATTAAAGGGGCATATTTGATGCAATTGATATAATTAAATATGCGTAATTCCTGATGCTGAAATTGTACTTGGATATGCAAAATTTCTTCGATACATGAGACTACTATGCCATACATCTTTGTATGAATCATAATTGGTTGGGTCGAAATGCATGTGGGCCACGTAAAGGGGCATTCTTTGATTATTTTAAAATTGCAACTAATGCCAAATGCTGGTCCATTCAACCAAATTGCTCAGGTTGTTCAATGTTCAGTATGAAAATACTACACCTGCAAAAGAATTTGATTCAGGAGTGTGTTACCTGACAATAGGTCAGCAGGTGTTTATTTGGCAGTATATTGGCCGTATATGGCTGTGTATGATTGGGGTTGTACAAAGCAAAAAACGGGGGTGGGGGCCACAGATACCACGCATATATTGGCCCAATAATGGTTCCCCATCGGTAATATTGGAAAATGGCATCACGTGGCCAAAGATTATTATTGGGCCACTATGGTTTTCCAGTGGCAATGTGATACCGGCTTCATATCAGGCCTCCTTTAATGGTCTAATAATGGCGCACCATATTGGCAATCGACCAAAAGCCAATATCGAGCAATTATGGGATAACATTGGCCCAATATTGCTTAAGGCTAATTGTTTGCCTAAAAAATAATAGCAGGGGGAGGAAAACAAATTAAAAAACATACAGAATACGCTTTAAAATCTCTCAAGACGATTGTTTGATAGAAACAATATTTCCAAAAATATTATACTATATTATACCAATTTCAATTAAAAAAACAAAACTATTTGCTAGCTCAATTCAATTAATTATTTAAAGAAGCAGGTTGAAAAAATATATTATTTTGCCAATAAAAATATTGATATATTCCAATATTGGTTCAATTCAATATCTATAATCCAAGAAATTGCCCTATGTGCCAACATTGGCCCGGGCCCAAGAGTGGTCCAATTTTGGGCCGTTGAGCAAATGATATTGGGACCGATAACTGTGGCCAATACTGGTCCGATATGGCGTATATATTCGGCTATATGGCCCAATATCTCCATGTTTCTGGGGGGTGGGGGTATACCACGACAAGTTATCAAAGTTATTAACATCCAATAGATATTGCAGATCAGTGCCCATGTTTTCATTGAAAGGGTTTTCATCGTTCTGGTTTGTGCACGTGGTCATTTTTTGGGGGGCTTTGCCAGCATGTTTACATTTCTTGAAAAAATGTGAAAAATACGTAAAATTGGGCATTTCACGGCTTTTCGGACTCGTATGGTGACTCCAATTTAAAATGTGGTACATTGATTTTTTCAAAAAAATAGTGTTGCCAATTGAATAAATTTCATATTTTACTTAATAAGTGATTTGTGACATGACTTTTTCATAAATATAGACTCCACAATGGGAAAGGTTGTGACCCCGTGGGGGTGTTCAAATGAAAGAGCAGGAGGGAACAAAAAAGAATACTATAAGTGCTACTCCTAAATATCGTTGTATGATTTATGTGGGGACATCTCCAAAAAACGGAAGGTGTGTGACCTCTATGGTGGTATCAAATGAAAGAGTGAGAGATATAGATACTATAAAAATGCAAAACCCCCCCCCCCCCCCCCCCCCCCCCCCCCCCCTGGGGGTGCTAACTACTAGAATCTTAGTTATGCTCTTGTTGAGGACTTGATGAAATCTCCACATATGATTAATATCTCAACAATGAAAAGGGTGTGCTGGAAAAAAATAAACGAATACTATAATGCAAAAACCAGAGGTGCTACTCCTAAAACAGCGATTCAACTTTCAAGTTAACATCTCCACATGGAAAATGGTTGGCTTGTGACCCCTAGGGTGGTCAAATGAAAGAGTGGAAGTAAAACTAGTTGAGAAAATGGAAAAAAAAAACAAAAAAAGGGTTTATCTGCTTGCATCAACCTTTTGGGGACACCCTGGACTTGCACAGTTGCACTCTGGTTGGCTGCTTTTTGTGCGGGCTTTTTGTTTAAGTTATGGCGCGAAAGCAGGTGAGGACTTGTGGTTCGAGAAAACCCGCCTTTGTTTATCTTATAAACAAAGAGAAGAATGTACAACCTATATATACACTATTTAACCCTAAATAAAAAGCCGGGGGAGCCCCCCCTCGACATTTTTGTCGTTAATTATCTCACCTATTATTTTTTCAAGCCGAAGCTAAATCACGTTTTTTTCTTTGAAGCCTTGCGCTTCCGATTTGAACAAATCGGACCTACGGCGGGAAAATGTTGTGGGGGGGGGGGACGCGGCGTTAGTATCGCGACATGCGTGCGAAGAGAGAACAGCTTATTTCCCATTGATGAAATTACACGGAATATTACAATCAGGGTTTTTGTGCAAAGGATTATACAGTTACACTATGTCCACCCCAAGAACCAGAACGCCACTCACCTATATGTTGGTAATTAATTATAGCGCACATCCTGCCCTCAAACAGTGGGTAACAGGACCTTTTTGCAAAATGGGGGGGGGGGCAGACGGGGTGCCAAGGAATTTTTTCTGAGGGGGCTTAATTTGGAACCTTCTCCATAGACACTGTACAAAGGTCAGGTTCATTTGGGGGGGGGGGACAAGAGGGGGCCAAGGGTTTCCGTTTGGGGGCTTGCGCCCCCTGCCCCCCAGCTGGTTACGCCACTGCCTCAAAATCTATATTATTAAACAGGTGAGTGTGGTTTACACCAGTACCAGAAAAATAAAGATCAAAAATTTGTGTTACGGTCAAAAAGGTTACAGGTTAAGTGCACAAGAAAGCTATACAAATTTGGGACATTCACCGGGAAAAGACTTTTTTCTCGGAAATTTTGGATACGCACGTTCGCATAGGGAATACAAAATCAAATTAAAAAAGTATACTACCCTTGTATTTAATACACATATTTTAAGGCCAACCAATTGCAGGTTATGTTTAGATTCATGCAAATAAGCCAATATACCAAATCTGGAATTTTGTTTTTTTTCGATTGTTTGGAATCAGCAAATGCTGCTTTCCCTTAGTGGCCCATGGGGGGGGTTTCCATGGATTCTCTTAATTAAGCAAATATTAGCACATTTTTTTGAAGAGCGCCCCCAATTTAAAAAATTTGGAGATGTTACACGATTGCACTGGTAACTGGCATAGTAAAACTATACCTGTGAATGGTTAAGATCGAAAATGTCTATGTGTCACCATGGACATTAATAGAAAGAAGGACAAACAACGCGAAAAAACCCCCAATTACCTAATTCGATACCCATTCATCTCGACCAAAAGCTAGGCACTCGAAGTGTATTCATGTGCATACACGCGACCTTTGTGATATATATCTCTTAGCCGCGGTCGAAGCTTGTGACTATGTGGAAAGTGTCTATACAAAACTTTTTAATTTGACCGGAGGTTTGTGACCCCTGACTGTTAGGGTTTTTGGAAAATGCCCAGTACATTCAATTTTCCATTCTTTTTTGGCAAGTTGTTGTCACCAAGAGAGGAGAATGGAGAATTTGTTCAGAAAATACCGAAAACCCCCATCAAAATCCAGTGGTGTGGAGCTACTGAGGTAGAAATAAGCTTTGCATTTTGGGTGTGATTTTGTGACCCGTTATTGTTAAAATCTTGTGAAATAATATGAAAATTGTTCAATCACCTTCCGACTCTGAAAAAACGGTGTTATAAGTTCAATGTACTTGTAACAAATCTAACCTCTGAACAGAGGCCCAAGCGCGCCCCAAACACGTGGCTTAATTGTACATCGAAACCCACAAATTGTCATATTTAACTTCCGGTTATGTTGATTTTTTTACCGCTGTGGCTTGTTGGATAGTCGTACCATGTCGAACTGACTTCCAATGGTCAGTTTCATCTGAAATATGAATGTGATTAAGTCATGACTTTTTACCTAATTAAATGTATACTTATAAATTAATAACCCTCGTCTTCCGAACGGGGGGGGGGGGGGGGGGGGGGGTGTTAACCCGCTCTCTCAATTCTTTTCGCCCAAACCAAAACCCGGCTGTACAATGAGTGAAGTAATTACCAATGGACCATTTTTGCTCCGTTTCACCCTCCCCCCCCCAATTTAAAAAACACTACCGGGGTATAGGAAAGGTAACGGGTGATCCCAAAGTGATGGATAGGGTGGGCCATCACCCCCCAGGGGTAAATCCGGGGGGATGGGATATACCCCCCCCCCAATATTGATGAGGGGGTGGTCAATACGATTCATCCCCCCAATGTTGATACCCATGCACGTGTTTTTGACCCAAAAAGAAAAACCTTCATTATTTTACCCCCCCCCCCCCCCCCCCCCCCCCCATATAGTTTAAAGAAATGTATAATTTCCGCCGCGCTTTGTGCGCATTTGTTCCCCCCCCCCAATATTACCAATTATATTTAATGATTTTAGCGCTCTAAATGGCAAAATTTTTTAAGCGCGTAAGGATCTTTTCAGCAAACCCCATTTAATCCATAAAATTTTCATCAACCCCATCCCCCAATGTCAAAAAGAAATTTACGCCCTGCCCCCCCCCCCCTTTCAGGAGGGAAATACAAACACGCCCAGTACGACACAGGAATAACTAACATGCATTTGATTTTAGTGCAATAGATAAGCAGGTCCTCTATTTCTTGATACCCAAAATGAGTACCAAACATACTAACATTCAAATGGACGTCATTAATTCTCTACAATGATGGAAAAGGTTTTTTGTAAGTGTTACACTATTAATTTTGAGCCAGTAAATTTGCAAAATATCAATCTTTCTTCCTATATGCAGTATTTTTAACTTTATTACCTTATGACGTCTAGTGACGTCATCGTTTGTTCTACTATTTGATACCAATGGAAAGAGTAAAGTTAAGAAATTCTAAGCTATACGGTAGGTACCAAATTTAGGAATAATTGGATGATTCAGTAAAGCAACTTCAAAGCGCAAGGCCAGACAGCCCTCCCGCTGAGAGGGTGATTATCCATTACCTTAAGCCGGTTAATTGGATTGTGGCAGGATTTAATAACTAAAGGCGGCAACCGTGATAGGTCTTTGAAACTCGTGTGTTGTGGGTCCTTCTTTCCTATTAGGTCCCATGGTTTTGTCAAAAACGAAGGAAATTTTGTATCTAGGAATAATTATTATCGGGGATCCCCGAATAATAATACGGACAGCTGCTGGAAATGGCCCTTCCAATGTGAAATAGCCGGGAAACTAGCGCCATGTACGTGTCTATACGCTCTCCCATAGTGGTTTTTAATAGTTCAGCAAGCCAAGTTAGAAATATTTGCTCGAGGTGGGCACTTATTCATCATGGACGGACCCCCCAAAATAAACGTAGCTTCTCCAGCTCTGCCGTTAAGTCCAATCTGGGATCCCAATGCTAATTAACAAACGCTTATGTTGTGATAAATACGCATTTTTAGCATTCTCGTTCGGCAGGTATAGTTTCCTAGACAAGCAATTACCAACGTAACTGTTGTAAAAATATCAACTTTTGGAAAATCTGGTGGCACTCTTTCAAAATGTGCAATATTGCTTTAACACTTAAGGACCAAGGGGTTTCCACTCCCGTGGTGCCCAAGGGGGGTTCCATGGGGAACCCCAACTAAGGAAAACAACTTTCCCGAGTGAATTAATTTTTGCACGAGATTTATACCACAGGTGAATGATATAGACAACCCCCAAATCAGCAATAAAAAAGAGATTTGTATTTGGGTGCAAATTAGGGCAACACATTGTTTTCAAACAAGCGAAATTGTTTTGGGCAACAAAAGGACGGAAAATTCAAGAGCCTGGAGCGACATCAAACAATTTTTTGAAAACTTATTTATGTTGGATTATCTATTCTAGAAGAGGACCCAAATTACTTATATTTAACACAAAACCAGCAGGTTTAGGGAATCCTGTATTTTTTACGGGTGTTTGCAAAATACCCAGTCTTTTTCCATAGAGTTTGTACAGTAAACGGTTTGGCAAGCGTACATGATGAAATGTTGTTTTCAGCAATTTAAAGGGTTTTCGTTATTTTTAATCTTACTAATAATTGTTTTACTTACATGTATGTGTGAACTTATATCAAGCCAAAAAAAAAATTTTAATTTGGTTCTCGGGGCTTATTCTTATTCTTTAAAAATATTCCAAATGACTTTCCGGTTTAGTGCCCAAGGGGGGTGGGGGTTACCATGGGCGACCCCCACTATTATCTCATTAACGGCTTGGCCGATTTTAATTATGTTGGTATGAAAAGAAGCGCATTAAAAGTCAGACGATTACAAAAAATTTCGGCGCAAAAAATAATACCTTAGGAACCCCCCCCCCCCCCCCCGCACCTTGGTTCACTTAAGTGTATAACTCATTAACGGTGGGTATGAAAAGAAGACGCATTTAAAAGGAATACAAAAAAAAAAAAAACTGCGCTAAAAAAATCTCAGGATCAAAGGGGCCAGCGCGAAAACAAATTTGGGGGTTCATAGGGACCCCCGTCACTTAAAGGCGGGACTCAGAGATTTTCCAATGAGGGCGCACTCAATTCAAACAAAGTTTTGCATGTACATATTGCTTGTCATCTTACTAATCACTGTGTGAAATAACTATCAAAGCTCAGATGGCAGTCCTTCATTAGAGAAAATCACAACTTGTTACATATATATATATATATTTAAATGCGCTTCTTTTCATACCATATATTTACATATATATATATATATATATATATATATAAGATATATATATATCTCTATATATATTTATATATATATATGGATGTGTCCTTGTCCAATTTGCCTGGTCATTCGCCTTTTGTTTGCTATCTAGTGGTATTGGTCAAGTGTTTTTTTTTAATTTGTACTGGACCTCTTGGACTTTATGCTGTTTCTCATTTATTATGTAATGTCCAAGTTTTGTTTCCTCGTGAATTTGCTACGTTTGCGTGTTGGCCCATCACACTTGTTAAAGGGTTTAGACCCCGAAACGTTGTGTTCTATGATATATATCAAACATTGCACTGTGTATTATCAACCAGCCTCTTCGACTACACTCTTATATATATACATTTTAACCCGAGAGACCTGAGCCATGTTTTTGTAACAACTGCCTGGGAGGGGGGGGGGGGGCGCGCGGTTGTACTGAACATCCGATTCGTATAAATTTGTGTTAACATATAGTGTAGCTTAGAGTTTATTCTTTCCATTTGGTACCCAAAATAAGTCCAAATCCCATTGTGACGTCACCATAACGTCATATGTTGGGGAAAAGTCAATGAACATACGTCTGGTAAAGTGCATGATGGGAAAATGTAATATGTTACGCCATATTCTAGCTTATGCAAAAACACCGGCTGAATGTATAGCCGGTGCTAAAATGCGATCATCCTGTAGGGGAGAACGAAAGGTCAGGGGCCATCAACATAGATGCATCAAAAAAGTAACCGCATTGTAATGCTGATGACAATCGGATCATTCTCCAACTTCGTTTTTGGGAGGGAAAACAAACTTGAATTTCTCACGATGTGTTTTTGTCTTTTGCAAATTCTTGAAAGTGATTGGTTTGGGAGTGGAGACCTTACAAATTTCTTCTTTGAATTGTTATAAACCAATTTTCTGAACGTCGGGTCCTGCCTTCCCCGTAATCCTCTTCTACAGTAATAGCTAATGCAGATACCCCTAGATCACGTTCCCCCCGCCCCACCATCTCGAGACAATGAATAGGATACATAAGGTGTTCTCCGTCGGCAATTAAACACTCGGCACAAGAATTTCTCTGGGATCAGACCTCCATCTGCCCAATTGTGCCGAATCTCCGTCCTTGCTTTCTTTCCAGAGTGGGGGAACATAGCTATCTATTGGTAATACAAAAATTAAGGGTCTGTTGATATCTACTGTTGGTGGTTTGTTGAGTTATTTATTGTCCGGTACTTCATCTCCCGAAAAATATTACTCAGTCCCTTCCTAAATTCTGTGGCGTTTGCTATGACGGCCTGGGTCTCTATCGCGTGTCAGTTCAAAACTTGGCGGATAACCTACAAGGAATTCATTAGAGAATTATGGACTAACTACAGTGTGGATCGGTTACGTTTTTAGGGTGAATGCGAGGGAAATGAGGAAAAGTCTCGGGCGGTGAAGTAGTTTCCAGAGAATATAACATAAACTAAAATAACAAAAACGAAGGGAAATATGTTGATCGAGGAAAGAGTAGAATTCGTGAATCCCGAGGAAGAATGTAAATTGAACAAGATTGCAGAGTCTAAATAAATTTTCGTCACAAGAACAAGGGCGTACGGGTTCTCTAAGGAGAGACGGGGGGATAAAAAAAGGACAGATGAGGCGAAGGAAAAGGAAAAACTGTATGACTGGGGTTGGTTACAGACCCCCCACCCCTTTTCGAGTAGACGAGGGTATTCTTCTTTTTGATTGTTCTCTGTTTTTCCCTCCCTATCGTGTCTCTCTTTTTCTTTTTTTTTTTTTTTTAATTTCTTAGTTTTTTTTCTTGAGTTTTTGAAGACTTGGAGTTTTTCTTTGTGAAGTGATTCTTAAAAAACATTTTTTTGACAAATTGATCTAGCTAGAACACAGCAGAGGAGTTGAGGTGCCGTACCTGTACATGTAGGGAGGACCAGCCAGCCTACGGAACAAGACGACGGTGTGGTGGGAGGGGGGGTGGAAACACGGTCTGCATTTCGGGGCATCGGATGTGAGCGGATTGAATCGGTGATGTGGCTTGGGAGATGAGGCGGGGAAGTGGGGGAAGGGAAAAAAGGCACCAACAACCATATTGGGTAGCAGTTACTGCCTGTCAACAAAGGCGTCTTTTTAATGTATTTGTTGTTTTTGTGTGGTTTTGTGAATTTGTGTTGTGGTGATTTTGTTTTGTTGTATGGAATTGGTTGTTGTGTTGGATTTTGTTGTGGTGTTTTTGCTTGTGTTGTGGTTGTGGTGTTGTGTGTTTGTTGTTTTGTTGTATGTGTTTTGTTGTGTTGTTATGTTGATTTTTGTCTGCACTGTTTTGTTGTTGTTTTTGTTATGGTTATGGTACTCTTACATGTGTGTTGGGTTGTTGTTTCCATGCTGCTAAAAAGATCTTCCTTGCTTTTTTTGTGTTTTTGTGTGTTGTGTGTTGTTTGACTTGGTTGTGTGTTGTGTTGTTGTGTTGTTATGTTGATTTTGTTGCGGGATGTTGCTGTTTTGTTGCGTTGTTTTTGGTTGTGGTTGTTTGTTTTTCTTGTGTTGTTTTGGTTGGTGTGTGGTGTGGGTTTTTTTTTTTTTTTTTTTTTTTTTTTTTTTTTTAACTTTGTTATTTTGAAATATTAAAGGAAATAGGTCACTGATTTTTGTCCTAGCTCAGTTTGACTTACATTTCATTAAGATGATATATGAAATGCATCACGACATTCCCCGATAAAAAATAATACAATTGATGTAAAATTAACAAAAATAGAGGCATTTTACTTGTGGCTTTTTTGACATACGAAGGAAAACGGGCGGATTTTTTTATTTTGCGCCACGTTCATTGATCAAAAGGCCCAATTTTGCTTTCTTGCCCAGGCAAACTTTTTTAAAAAAAAACATCGTGTTGACTCGTAATTGTTAGTGCTGGACACTTTTTTTTTGTAAATGATGGATTAATGAAAAGTAAAATAAAATTTGAAAATAAGTTACCAGAATGTGACAGTATGTTGTTTCATTCGTTGTGTTTTAATTATTATTGATATATAAAAACACATCGATCGCCAGTATAGGGAAAGTGGGCAACACTGCGATATGATGGTCACAACGACGGACGCCGTAAATTATGGGATGGTCATCACGTTGACGGCACTATTTGACCGCGATGTGGAATTCGTCGAAACTTCGTTTTCGAGTAAGCTTATTGGGCGGAAAAATTAAACGGGCAAAATACTCACAAATGTGCGACAATTTTTTTTCCCCCCCCCCCCAACTTATTTTGATTCATATGTATCTACGTTACTTAAGCTTTCATCCCATACCCAAATTTTGACAATATTCAGAATCATGACATATTTCGTTTAAGGTTTGAAACCGAGTCAGGAGTTTATAGCTGGATAGCTTAAATAATCCAAAAAACTTTCTGGATTAAGGAAAAGAAAACCCGGAGTTTCATAAGCCAGGAAGCTTCCAAATAAAAAAAATGAGATGGGATTGATTTTTTTTTAAGGAAAAGCAAGCTTCCAGTATTTAGCATAAAGGATGGTTTCATACTTTGCAGGGTTTTAGAATGGTCACATTTAAAAAATTGAATTACACTTGGAGCATTTTCACACATTGTTCATGTGGAAGTCATTGTAGAGGTAAGGCCGTTTTGTGTCAAGTTGTAACTAGCTTAAAATATCTTCATTTGAAAATTGAAACGTTATTTGAAATCCGAGGTATTAGTAGCAGTATGTGTGTGTGCGTGCGTTTGTGTGGTTGCAGTATGTGTGTGTGCGGTTGAGTAGGTGTGTGTTGTGGGGGTGTAGGGTATGCAGGTATATCTATGTATGTATGTATGTATGTGTGTATGTAGTGTATATGTGTGATGTATGTCTGTATGGGGTATGTCTGTAGGTATGTCTGATGTATGTATGTCTTGTATGTATGTATGTTTCTATGGTTTGTTAATTTTTAGTTTATTTTTTTATTTAGTTTGTACATTTTTTATTTTTTTTTATTTTATTGTTAGTGTTTATTACCTGTGTTCATCGGCGAGTTAGGTAGAATATTGTAGTAAATAATAATAAAACTACGTCTGTTCCTGCAGCGGGGTATATTATGTAAATAATTAAACAGTAAAATTATAATTAAAAATAAATACTTAGAATTAATTCAAGGTTCTGTAACTAATTATATGCTCATAATATGTAATTTGACAGAATGCATTCCTTGGACACCCAAGTATATGAAAAAAGCTAAAATGAAACAATACTAGCTGTATTAAACACCAAAATATTGCTATATTTAGTTAATTTGTTTTATTCTAACCCACACCAAAAAAACGTAGTTAACATTTTAGTTCATCATGGCGAAGAAAATGGGAAAAACAGAAATGGCCACTTTTGGCCTCTTGAAATCATGTCCAAATTCTAATGAAAATTTGTTGATTTTCTTTCAGACATGTGCAGATTTTCGTTGAATGTTACCTTGAAAATGTGTTTTTGGCGTCTGGGATCCTGGACCCCACCCCCATTATCATATAACGTGTATAAAAAAAGACCTTTTTCCTGTTTATCCCCTGGCTGAAAAGCAGAGAGGATATTGCGAAGGCACGCATGTCCGTGTGTATTATGTTGCGTGTGTATGTATGTTTGGGCGTGTTCCAGTTTGGTTAGCTTTCTAACAAAGTTAGGTTTAGTTTTTCAGGTCTCCTTCGAAAAGTTGAAATCCGATTGAAAACCAGACTTGGGGTTAAGGTGTAAAGGGGTTCTTTCATTTATGTGCCATGAACGTCAAAGGTCATGGACAACGGTCAAAGGTCATCTGATGTTCATGTATCGCTGCCCACTTGCCCAGAGGATGACGCAAGTTTACGCTGTATTTTTATTTTTAAATTGTACGTGCGCCTATAGGCCAATGTCAGTATTTAAAAGGCAAACATTACAAATCAATTACTCTTTCTTGCGTAACTGCATTTAAATATGACTTGCAATTATGGATACTCAATGGGGAATAAATGACTTGTATTTTGCAAAACCTCACAGAAAAAAAGAGTGTCTTAATATTATATGTGTATTGGAACATGTGTCTAGAGATTAAACATAAAACTTAGTATCCGTCAGATAGTCGCATGTTGTTTTGAAAACGATGTCCTGTAGCAAGAACGTTCATATAATTCAGGGGCAGCTTTGGCACTTCTTGAACAGATGAAATCAGGAGGCATGAGACATACTTGTGCATAAAAAATTAAACAAAAAATAAATAATAAATACAACATACCAACACAAAGAAATTCCAATAAACGCGGATTCATATACTCTTATATTACCAAGAGAAGACAAATAAAAAAAGCAAATACAAGGATAAAAAAACCATCCAAAATCAAAAGCCATTAATAGGCGGTATGGAACCTATTAGCATTGCATTTATGGAAATATTTACCACTCGTTTCCCGCACAATCATCAAAAAATTACAATATTGTTATGTTTTCAGTGTCTCCTCAGACCAACTTCATTCTTATTGGTATTATATGAATCGCCCTAGTGCTAAAGTGGTTTGTTTTGTAACCTTTATTTAATTTAGGTAAGGTGAGATGAGAGTAAATAAAAAAAAGTTATTAGTATGTATAAATATTACAAGTTTTGCTACATCAAAAATCAGGGTGGTTTTCAGTTGAATTTATTCGCAACGAATAACGAATAGATGGTTTATATGTTTCGTCTATTATTAAGCACAATAGAGCCAGATTCTTGAATGAACCCTAGAACCAAAGAACCTAGAATCCGTGATCTGGCATGCAAGTTGCAGTTGTTGGCTTTTGTTCTTGAAAAAGTCCGACCCCGTAGGACATACTCTACGCGCTAATTAAACTCGCGCGTATTCGCCACACTTTACGCCAGTCTTACTTCCGCCGTGTGAACACAGCTAATATGCCAACCACGATGCCCATATAAGAAAATTTCTCCATTTTTAAAAATTGACAATAAAGGTATAGCCATTTATTGCCATGCAGTTGAAAAAACCGCATTCTTCCCGTTTTGAATTGGGTCACTTCATGCATGGCATGATACATGGTGGTTACCTGTAATTGTCTTCAATCTGCCAATTTTAAAATGTGACACATTTTCGTAAAGGACATTTGTGTTTATTTTATTTATTTATCGTATTTATTCAGGGAATTCCTCAATACAAATGTATGGTCTCCACAGGAAGACCTGATAACAATATTTACAGAAGACAAGTATAAAGAAAAAATAAGTTATGGTAACATAATCTTACATAACACATATTACATGATATGTGCTATGTAAGATTATGTACATATATCCATACAAATAACACTGTAGCACTTTGAAGATGTAGAGGTACACCACACACACACACGCATACCACAACATTACATAAATACACATACAATGTACACTGCATCAATAACACAATGCATGCATGTACACCTACCCACCCCCAACAATAATGCATTTACCACCATCACCGACAAAATTTCATAATATTACATACACATAGATGTAAAGATGTAAAAGGATATCAATTGTGGTTATGGCACTTTTTAAAAATGTAAACAAACTCATGGAATCTAATTTACTGCGTGTGCATTTTGTTAGATTATTCCAGAGTACTGCTGCTCTGTACTGGAATTTTCTTTTACCAGCCCTTTGTTTAGTCCATGAGGGATATGTCAACATGTCTGAGCCTGACTACGAGTGACTTTAGAATGTGTTGCACTGGTAAAGTAAAACAAGAGGGATGATATAATCAGGAGCAAAATGCGAAGGCATTTAAACGTAAAATGAAGATCTGTAATCCATTTTCCTCAGATTAGTCCAACAAGGGTCTTTCATAATTTTGTCCACCGAAGTTCGGATGTCTGCAGTACAAAAGGACACGGGCAAGTCTGTTTGCAAAATTGGAGATCATTATGGTTGCCCAGTATTGAAATTGACCCAAACAGAAATGCAGTAGTCAAAATGAGGAAAAGACCAAGGCTTTGACAAGCATATTGACTGTAGTATGAGAGAAATGGCTTAATTCCCTGAATACACCAATTCTCTTGGAAACATTGTTGAACAAACCTAATTGGCCATGTTGCTCCCACAATAAATACGGATAAAAAAGAACACCCAAATACTTGTAGGAATTGACTCTTTCACAATTAGAAACAGTTTACATACATACGGAAGATTTTGATAATTATTTAGGTGGTCTGTTGATTTCCACACAACATGATTAGTTTTTTTTTATGTTAAGGTAAGTTTATTGACTCTTGCCAATGAGCAATTTAGTCAAGTTAGTGTTAAGATCATTTGGCGGGTGATTGGGTCAGATGAGCTGACCCCTACTAAAAGGGTTAGTGTCATCTGCCATACATTAACACATTGCAGAACTGATTTCACGGTAAAGAATTCACACAAATTATAAATAAAAGAGGACCAAGAATTGATCCTTGGGGTATCCCAATATCAATATTCTTAAAGTCTGAAGTAAAGAATTAATATTAACAGCTTGTGATCGAGCTTTTAGAATCAAGATTAACCAATTTAACGGCATGACCAGTGCTAACCATATTCTTTAATTTACTAAGAAGAAGATTATGATTTACAGTATGTCAAAAGCCTTCTTTAGATTTTAAACAAAATAGATCCTTGTTACTTTCCGTATCATTTATGTTCATTAAGGATATGATCAGTTACATTTAAGAGTAGTATTAGACGTTGTTCTTCTAAACCGATGACAACTGATGAAAATGTTATTAGAGTAGATAATGGAAAGCGCAAATCATGTACAGCTCGCTCAAGAATTTTTGATAAAATAGGAAGAACAGAAGTGGGCCGTATAGTTGTTAACCTCACTTTTGTCACCCTCCTTGAAGATGGTGTAAACCTTAGCTTTTTTCCCATCAGGGAGGGAAAAAATGAAGTGATCAAAGAAAGGGTACAATATATGCAAGTGGGGTAACAAATGATGGTTGATGACAAAAGTTGAAGTGAGTTAAAACAAACATTATCAATACCTGTAGCTTATTATTAGAAAAAGTACAGATTGATCAAATACAAACACAGGAGTTATAATATCAAAATTGAAATTAGTTGTAATCTCAGGGTTAGAAGTAAAATTACCAACAACTTTATTATTATATACTAGTATGATTAAATTTATGCCCAAATTGCTACCTAAGAAGTGAAATACCCATTACAATTGATCTGCAATCTCCTATCATCACAAGTAAAACCTGAATTTGTTTTATATTAGTTACAGGTGATGTATTCTTTGGAATTAATTTTCTATGTACTCCAAAGTTTCATAGAATCATTAATATATCCTGATAGCAGATTACAGGTTCTTGTTGGTGATATTGACCACAAGGGAGCAAGGACAAAGCGGTCAAAATTGCAGAAAAAAGACTATTGATATCATTTTATGTTTGTGCATAGACACTGGTTGTATAAACTTATGGGGGTATTTGTACATGCTGCGTTACTTTTTGGGGTCTTTATATTACTAGGCTACGTTAATTTTTTACCCTAGTTTCCCGCACAATCATCCAAACATTACAAATTTTTAGTTTCAGTTTCCTCAGAACAACTTCATTCGATTGGTATATATGAATTCGCCCCTTAGTGAAATAGTGTGTTTGTATTCTGTTATTTAATTGAGGTAAGATGAGATGAGAGTAAATATAATTAGTATGTAGAAGTTATTAGTATGTTAGAAATATTACAGTTTGCAAGTTAAAAATCAGGGTGGTTAGTTGAAATTTATTCGCAACGAATAACGAATAGCATGGTTTAGATGTTTCGTCTATTATTACGCACATAGAGTCAGATTCTTGAAAGAAACCCTAGATACCAAGAACCTAGAATCCGTGATCTGGCCTTGCAAGATGTGCAGTTGTTACTTTGTTCTTGAAAAAAGGTTCTCAACCCGTAGGACATACTCTACGCGCTAATTCAACTCGCGCTATTGCACACTTTACGCCAAGTCTTACTTCCGCCCGTGTGAACACAGCTAATATTGACAACACGATACCCATTATAAGAAAATTTCTCCCTTTTTTAAAAGTTGCAATAAAAGGTATAGCCATGATTGCCATTCGGTGAAAGACCGCATTCTTCCCGTGAGTGTGTCACTCATGCATGGCCTGATGCATGGTTGTTACCTTGTAATAATTCTTCAATGAATTTTGAAAATGTTGCAAATTTTCGTAAAAGGAATTGTGTTGGCGATATTGGACCACAATGGAGCAAGAAAAGGCGTCAAAATTTGCAGAACAAAACAGGGACTATTGATATCTTTATGTTTTTTGTGCATTAGACCAATGGTTTGAACTTATGGGGTAGTTGGACATGTCTTGCGTTACTTTTTTTGGGTCTTTATATTTACTATAGTAGATTCAACCCATCGTGTCACCCGAGGGAAAAAAGTTTTTGGACACCGTCGATTAGTTGGGATAGGGGGCAGAAAAAGAAAACATGTGGACCGATTCACCTGTTCATGAACGAATAGATAATCTGCTTTCGATGCCATAATTTCAAGAGTGTGTGTTCTCCAAAACACGGAGCTCAAAAGGTAGTAACATTCAACTCACTGTTACATTGAATAACCCTGAATCAAATGCGATAGTCGAAGGTTGAGAAGCCAAAGAGGTTCTATATTGATAGAGAGGCAAAACGTTACGTCATCTTAGAATCATCGTCTCGCATGTTTTGCCGACCCACAAAGAAACAGAGTACCAACAATTAGAAAGCACTGGCTGCCTCCGCTTCTTTCACATACTGTGGGTGCCGCCTTTCATATACACTAATCCGGTAGTGATACAATGATGTATGGTTAGAGGTTGCCAGGTGTAATAATAGTTCACCCTGGTATCATGTGCTCAGATACTCTTTTTTCTATAATGCAATGCGCGCTTAGGTGAAAGATGTATTATGAGGCGGTCTATTTAAATCAAGACGACGACGTGTCATTTTCATTCGTTGAGTGGCCATGGGTAGGACAAAATTTTAAACCACCAATAGACCCAACATCCAACAACTGTGATATTTTGGCGGAGTTGTATCGAATTGACATTATGTGTGTATACAAAGCACCCAAAATATAATTATTCCGTGCAATACTCAAAATGTCAGCCCAGCACGGAACGACTGGTTTTGAAGGGCTTCCAACCCCCTTGTTGAGAGCTATGTTTTGTAGCTGCAAATGTACTTGCGGGACTTGAATGCTTCATAAGCATAGAATTGGTTCTCTATGAATCGGACTAATGTTTATTGGACGTAGCGTGAATTTAATCTAGATTTTAAATTTCACCCATGCCCCTGACCCCTCATTCAATGCCATACATTCGGAAAAGTACTAGAGGTGAAACGATGGGTTTGAATCTACTATAGCTACATTACTACACATGTAGGAGTATCATAAACTTTTATACCTGTGGCCATTAAAAATATTTCCTCTACCTATTACGGTGAAAAACGTTTAATGATGTCTCACTATTTTGAAATCTATATCACTCTCTTTGTGTCTTCATACCATCTTTAATGGAAATGTTAACGATAATTTCCAGTACGCATGTTTTCCAATGAGCGGTGGTAACGGAAGAGATACGTATCTTCCTTTAAGTTGGCATCGTCGTGCTTCGTTGCGATTTGAGCTTCTAAGTGCTATGTGAGGCAGTTGAATTCGCATGTTTGTAAAAAATTCACCCATATTCATGATTGTTAACTTTCATTTAAACCACGTTTTGTATTCCAAAACGGTAATCAGTAAAAATTATGTTTTTGACATGTTTGAGATAATAGCAAAATGAAAACAATATAATGGACAATCATTTGGGCGTACTCCATAGATATACACAATGTACAGAATGAACAGGGTGTCCAAAACGTGGTGCAAAGAGAAAACCCCGATTTCTCAAAAAACTACTGAAGCTGTGAATTTTATATTCACGGTCAATATTAATTATAATCTTTGCGGATAAAATGTGCAAATCCATGAAAAATCCAACAGGCGCAAACCAGATGATGATATGAAACGATTAATTAAAGACCATCTGTTGTTACCATTTCCAATGGGATTTAACAGTTAGCATCATTTGTCCGTGCTGCTTTCGGGTGGAGGCGATTCCAACACCTGGAATATAACTGCGTGTTCATGGCTTACCATTAAATATTAACCAACTAAGGATAATACAAAAAATGTAGGATATTCATTTTTTAAAAATCAAAAGTGGCAATAGGCATTAGGGATAATAAACGTGCAATGATTGATTGTCTTTTGAGAACTTGTCGATTATTCTAAACATAATATCAGCAACAAATCAAAATCCGTCGTAGGTCTATTTTGTTATCTCTACCTTGCAGTTTTGTGATAAATATCTAACTTGTAAACACAGTGGTACATGTTTAAATGTCATACGTGTAGTCACATTCTTTTTACAAGAAAAGTAATTAAAATAGCTTAGTGACATGAAGTCTTTGCTCGACAGTAACATGTTTGCCTGGTATCTTTGGTCCAGACCCAAATGTGTAATGACACAACCAGGTAGCATTTCCTTGAAGTTTCTCATCTGTTAAGGTTTATAAATAAACACAATTGGAGGATACCATTAATTTTCATTGAAACTAAGGCTCAGAGAAATCACACCTGTCATTATTTAATTTCTCATACTTTACAATGACCTGAATCTAAATTTCATTTCAGAAACCATCCATTGCTTCTTAAAAATCTGTTCAATGTCCAACATGCATTTACTCCCGACAATAAATTTCAACAGTAATGAGTATTGTCAACTTAAAAGTTCTTATTATTAGATATCATGTAAGATATATGTTCAGATACAGGACGGCATTATTTAGTAGCATATCACCCTCAGGTTCTTAGGTTCATCATTATTTTAATGCACACGATTGAACCACAAATCTTCGGATGATGTTACGTAATCACTAATGTGTAAACTCCCAATTGGAGAAGGGAGAAAATCAGAGGGTCTTTAATAATCGTTTATATCTCGGCTGGCATATTATATATATATATATTTATATATATATTATATATATAATATATATAATATAAATATATTTAAAACATTTTTTGGCAGACCTGTGATACGCAAGTACATATTTTTACCATATTTTGATGAACTTGGTCACAAAGCGATTGGCGATTTTGGAATAATCAAAAGGGCAAATTCTCTAAAGATTACACAGTCTTTTCCATTAAAACTAAAAAAAGGTAACGCAGGGTAAAGAAACTCTTTTCCCGCAGTTTTCTGTAAACTCTTTAAAATCATTAGCATGGGCGGGAACCAAAAAAAATATGTGCATTTGGCCTCACAGGTAGTTAAAAAACGGTGACCATGACAAAACATCATTGAACATGTTTCGCCAGGACATCAAAAAACTGAATCATTTGGGTTTGTAATGCCTTGGACAAGAAGGTTCTCCTTTCTCAAATAGATGGCTATTATCTTTCAAATAGCATGGCATTTATTCCAGATTCTGAAAATAAACTGCCATATGAATTACTTCATAAATTTGCATTGAAATTCAACTAGAACCGATGTGACCCAAAATACACATAGAGGTTGTGACACCGGGGCCCACCGTTTACATGTGTGGTTTTGCAATTGACCTCAGAGTTACATATGAGGTTTTTCCTGCCCAGCGACGTATTAACTATTATCGAAAGGAGTATTTCAAAGAAAGTGCCAATCGTCAAGTGATTTATAAGAAATAAGCCATTGAAATATTAGAAAGGTTATTCAGGATTTTGACCCCTCCCTGTTTAAGTCTGTCTCGCCCCCAGCATGTACAATGAAAAAAAAAATCACCTTTGTTCAATTATTCAGACTGTTTATTAAACCATTGAGTAGATGGTCTTAGTAAACATTGGAAACGTGCCTGTTGAATTAATACGTGTGGGCAACAGTTTTTACATCCATGATTTTTTTTGCTTTGTAAGTATAGAGATTCGAATACCTTAATGTTCAGAATAATAATATCTTGTTTTAGATAATGTAAGCTTTGTAGATATGTTTAGTTTAAGCATTCCTATATTGTATACAGTTGAGTCCTGCGGATGTCCATTAGGTATAGAAAATGGGACGTATGATGGGCGCATCAACTGCTTCAAGCCAGCTCAAAAATATTCGGTTTTTGGCAGGATGCTCGATCAATCAGCTCCCAGTAGCTGGAGCATCAGGAGCCTGGAGGATGCAATAGACGATGATCATCAGTGGATTCAGGTTGACCTGGGAAATAAAACAACGTAATGGATGTCTTACAAGGTAGACATTGATGCAGACGAGTGGGTTACTAAGTATCAAGTGCATTATGTCGGAAGTAATTCATCTTGGATAACCTGTGGGCAGTACGGGAAAGTGAGGTTTGTAGGTTCATATAGAGACCCTTAGTTTTCCGAAAACGTCGAACATAAACGTTGACGTTTATCGAAGACGTCATGGACCATTTTGGACCAATCCTAGGCAATAGATCATGCTTTACGTGAACATTACGTTCCCGTTCTGAAAACTAAGGGTCTTTAACCCTCGTCATACCTGAGCCATTTTTGTAACAAAACTACGAAGGAGGGGGGGGTTACCACCCCCTGTGATTTTTCGTTACTGACACATGATTGTAATAAATTTGGTACCAAAGGATAGCTTAGGAGTTTCTTCTTTCCATGGCTCCGAAATAAGTAACCAAATCCCCATTATGACGTCACAATGACGCTATATGCTGAGGAAAGTCCGAAAAACTGAATATAGGTGGAAAATTGATATTTCGCAATTTTAGGACTCAAAACACGTTATTATAGCTCTAAAATACTTGTTCATTATATAAAAAACTAGTCCATTCCCTCAAGTAGAGTAAAACAACGCATGAAAATCTGGATTTTCCTAACCTTTTTGGCGAAAAATTGAATGTTTCACTGTGTGTGTATATTGGAATGCAAGGGTTTTGCTGATGCGAAAACTTATGACGTTATTGTGACGTAATTGTAGACATGTTGGTACATATTTTGGTACAAATGGAAAGAAGGAAAGAGAGGACCATAGCTATCTATCGGTACCAAAATCAAGGGTCTGTGAGTTCCTGGGTGGTAGGCATGTTGTTACTTCTCTTCCGAAGGGAGGGGGTGGTTGCCATCCCCCTAATCCATTCACTTGGCTTTGAAGTTTTGCGCATTAAGTTGGCACCATACTGTAATTAAAACATATATTTCAATTATAACTTATTGGAAAATCGTCCGACGAAATAAATTAAATTCAAATATATCTAAATAACCAGCTTCCAATTTATAACCAGCTTCCAATATACTAAATAACCAGCTTCAATTTTTGTTATTTAGATATACGAAAATGATTTAAATAAAATAGTCACTATGTGAAAATACCAAAATAGCAATTTGAACGTTGTAAAATAACAAATACGACCAACGAACATACGTCGTTATGTGACGCGTTTGCGCAAATACGTCACTGTGTGAAACGACAAAATACCAAATCGTGACGATTGCGAATAGTTCAAAATGCAGATACGATGCATTGAGCCTGTGCAGTATCGATTTTCGACCAAATAAGCCGCTATGTGATGCGGACAATTGAACGTTTTGTAAATACGTCTATTCGTTAATAATGTGTTACAATTAAGCCACTTTGAGGTTTGTTATTAAAATTTGGTGAAATGTAGCATAGAAAAATTCAAAATGTCGATAGTCACTATGTGACACGGCCGACGATATAGTTTCAATCGGTTGCTTTGAGCACACTTTTTTTCCTTTCTCACACAAAAATATCTCTTTTTTCCCCCAGGTATGATACTCCTCGTTTCTCCAAACATCTCTCCCCCCCCCCCCTCTCTCTCTCACCCATTCTCTTTCAAACATTTTGCCTGGCTCTCCATCTGTCTTCATAAACTCTCTTTTATACTGCATTCATCAGCCGCGTGACTTATCGTGTTCTATACCGTTTCTTCTTTCTCACAATTTCCTTCTTCCACGTGCTTGATTCGATTGACACCAAAATCGCTCAGAAACATCATTGGTTGACTGGCTTCCAAATTTATTGGTCTATTTTGGTTAGCGGTCATGCAGTGGTCAGTATGGTCGTGGATGGGCGAAGGCAGCGCAATCAACGTTACAGGGACATATGCATCATCAATCCCACATAAAGTCTCCCCCGCGACCATTTCACCCCATCTCTTGCGGAAACTTGTTGCGTGTACGAATTTGATAACATGTATGATTCGTGAATCATTGGAACATGGGTCATGTTTCATGACCCATGCATGAAACATAATTAATAAAACATGATTTGCGAATCACGGGAATAAGATTCATGTTTCATAATTCATGTTCATTCATGAGCATAATAAATAACCTGAGAATATAGGTCAAACTGCATATTTTAGACATCTCAATGCATCGGCATACCCTTTTTCTTGAATAAACCTTTGGTATGAAAATTGGTTAAATCACTAAAAACCAACATTTTCATCCAAATATCACAAGCCTATCTTGTGTTGTAATTTTTGTTGTTCGCAAATGAAGAGATGATTTTAAAAAGGGTCTAAATCCACTTTTTGAGAAAAAAAAACACTTGAAATTTGGAATATTTAGGGATTTTAGTTTCAATTTTGCCGTTGCCTCATCTTTCCGTCAGCAGGACCACAAGTGTTGTTTGCACGGGTAGAGTAAAAGTAGCGTAGGTGATGTTTTGTTACAGAGAGTGGAATAGTATATTTAGCTCTCACCAATTGCCGAGCCCGGCCGGTAGTTGAGATTTTGTATTTGAGGGCAGGCTGGGCTAGGCTTGAAATGATGTTGATTTTGATGATCACGTTTTGTGTATTGTCGGATGTAAAACATAGAGCTACTTAGCGTTCAAAAGTGTACCATACCCATGATACATGTGTTTCGGTCAAAATCTGCCTATAGCGAACACATCACTTATAACATGGGGCTATCTACACCGAGCGGATCAATTGTGAGCCAGTGGGCTTGCATGGTTGTATACATACATAGGAGTATCGGGTGCCCACAGCGTATTTACTCGGTCGTCTTGAGTCATTGAGGGTGACGTATACGTAAATGACGTGACTCTGCAGCGCTTTAGCATTTCGATGTGCTTGCCTTTTATTCATGAGTGCATTGTGCAATGGAAAGGCCCATGTGCGTGCGTTTCTAGGGTGCCAAACCTAACTCGCACAGTTGACGTCACCCCCAAACAAACCTGAGATCGAATATGGAGTGCGGATAGGAAAACGGATAGGATCACGCTTCTATCGCGGTTTTCTATTGCATCACACAGTGTCACGCCTGAATAACGCGCGATTCAATTACGCACTGACGTGCAAGCACTTACGCGATAGATTTGATTTGTGGCAACAATCATGCTGTAACGCATAAAAATGTGCATCGTGCAGACGTCTAACGCACGCTTACCACATCTGGATCTTGAAAGTACCACATACATTGATGCGGATCTGGTGACTCGTGTAAGATATAGCCCCACTGATTGTTTTCGGTCTTACATTTCCTATGTGAACATGACTTGGGTCTTCTAAGCCTGTTTGACACGATTTTGACGCAATCGGTTGCAGATTTTACGCGTGACGCGGGGCGTGACGCACTACGATCTGGAGTTTAGAAACAGCAGGACTCGGACTCAATTGGCGAGTACGAGTCACTCAGACTTGGATTCATGCTCGTGGACTCGGACTCGGGTCCCATGACTCGAACGTCAGGGCCATGCAATGGGACTCGGATTCGCCGCAGACTTAGATTAGACCTGCTGGGACTTGGCTCAATTGAACCCCAGTGGACTCTGAAATTCAACAAAACTACACACGCATCTATCTCCCAATACTGGCAATACCAGTATGTTTGAAGATCACCAGATTACCATGATTTGTTTATGCCTCAATTTTCTAAAATATTATAAATATGCTGACAACCTTATCTAAATCAGATGAAAATATATGATAGTCCAAATGCACCATTCTCCATATTATGTTTTTTTTATTTTGTGTGATGCTCAAAATCAGAAAGTCAAAGATTTAAAATGGAACTTGAAGAATAGATACTGTATTATGTTATTGTTTACATACAATCATACACGAAACAAGCATGAAGCAGGGCGGTTAACGCCTGAGACTTTGCGGAAAAGCGTGTGAAGAACGTACTCGCGTGGAGTTTCTGATTGAAGAGCCACGCGCTCTCTTTAGCAGCTTAATGATAACGGCGCAGAGCATAAACAAAAATTGTGTTGCCTGTCAGAAGTGGTGTGTTGGCCGAATTGCTGAGATTATGACATTCCACCGTCTGCAAAGAGGAATTGAAAACATCGCCCAATCTACCAGGAATGGTCTTAGCACCGAAAGACCACAAGACAGTACGGGAGTGCTATATTCGTGAAAATGGCTCCATGTAGAAGGCAACATCAATGTCTGCTTGACAATAACCGAGTCCTCACTATTGAGCTCAGCCCTGACATTGTTACATCAGCCTCAAAACCTCACTCAGTAGACTTCAAACCCTCAATTCGCCTGAGAATTCACCAATTTTGGCGATTTCAACATGTATCCAATGGGGCTACAATGAAAAAAATGATAAAGACGGAACAAGCGTCGACGATTGATAGACAGTCAACATCTACGTCTCTCAAAATTAAGCTGGCGCCATCATTTTATAGTTGCCCTTGGAAGAGAGGTTACAGCCCATAACTCTAAGCTGCGCCATCATTTTATTAGTGCCCTTTGGCAAGAGAGGGTACAGCCCCGATCTGCTATTGAAGTAAAAATCTCTAATTTGGGTAGCAAGATTGTCTGGATTCTGGTTCCACTAAATTCAACACTCGACAATCGGTATCAAGCAAGCCAACGCTGCAGTAAGACCAAACAAGGTGCCTTTTAAGCGCCGCTTTAAATATAGGAAAGCAGACTGGCAAGAATTCACTGATGACTTGGCCAGAAACGTGAAGAGGATTGCTCCAAACCCCATAAATTGACATTTGCCCAACTAGTGAACACGCCGGCCCGAGATTCATACACAGATGCTGTAAGATGGAATATATACCAGGCCGTTCCAAGGAATGTGCTGACGAATATCAAGAGTATACTACTATGTTTGAAGCCGATCCTTTCTCAGCTAAAACAATTGCTAAATGTGAGGAAGTTTTGTATAGGATCTCCCAGGAAAGATCAAAAAACCTGGCATATTTAAGTGAATCCACCGATTGTGACCATAACAGCCAGAAAGCATGTCTATTCACCCAAAAGCTTCAAGGGATCACAGAACCTCACAGCAGCCAAATGTTTTAAACCCAATCAAGTTGCCCTCAACTGCTGTTAAATGGCAATTTGCAGCAAGAACCCCAAGAAGATCAAATAGACCGTAAGAGCGTTTAGTAGCGACCCTGGTTTCACCCGCCCTTCAACATGGCGGAATTGGAATCTAGTATTGTAAACTTCAACCAGGAAAAAGCAGATGCCTTGATAATATTCAACTGAGACAGCTGAAAAACTTCGCCCCAGTAGCAAAGTAATGGCTCTCGAGCTCTGCAATTGCTGCTGATTTCCCCATATGTTCCAAAGTATTTATTTATTTCACGTTTATTAAAACAAAGCTTATACATAGCAGCAAACAGCTGAATTGAGTATGATTTACATTAAAAAGCATACGACATTCAAATACAATTATAAAGACAATATACAATTATAAAGACCAAATACAATTTATAAAAACACATATGGAGGAAAAGCACATGTTATTTCACTCCTAAAGCCTGGGAAAGACCATCTAATCCCATCAGAGCTATAGCCCAATATCACTCCTCCGCCATACCTATAACGCTTTATGATCCCACCGTGATAGACGACCACCTCATACCAGAAAAAGCAGGTTTCAGGCAAGGCAAGTCAACAACTAGCCAAGTAGCTGAAAAACCCACTCACCACATCGAGGATGGTTTTGAGAAGGGGACTGGAAACCGGAGTTGTGTTCGTTGATCTATCGCAGCTTACGACACTGTTAATCACAGATGCCTACTCTAAGATTTTGAAAAACTCAACAAGATATCCGCCTGACTGAGGCTAATAAAAGGATTTGCTTTCAAAACAAGATGTTCGTTGTTCAGATAGGAGCGAGAAGAATCGATGGTTGTGTAAGCTCAAGAATGGTCTACCAAAGGGAGTGTGCTTGCACTCTTCTGTTTAAATCTAGATCAACGACCAACCTAGGATTGCAGGAACCTGTAGTTTTATCTTTGCTGACGATCTGGAATTAGTGCACCAAGATCAGACTTCACAGTTGTTTAAGGAGGACTCTTTGGATGCTTTGGATGAAATCACTCATTCTACGAGGAAACCCACTCTTACGTGAAATCCATCCAAGATACAAGTGGTGTTTCCATCAACGCAATCGTGAAGCCAATACTTCCGCGTAATGTAACATGGTCTGGTACACCCCTGAGACACTGTGTGATAACCCTATCTAATAGGAGTTACCTTGGACAGGCACTCTCTCTTATAAGCCCACATAAAGAAGACGAAGTTAGTAAGTATGTTCACGCAATAATATCGTGACAAACTCACTGGCAGAAGAAGGACGGGGTGCTCGCCACAGTACCTATCGACTGGCACTTGCTCTGTGCCTACTCCTGTGAAGAGTATGTGCATTGGATGCCTCTTCGGACTTATTACAAGATGTCTTCTCCCAACACCAACGGAGAACTTCGACATCCGTGCAGGGAATTGCGCCACCCACCATCCGTCGTAGTGTAGCGAGCCAGCAAGAGCGTAGCGCCAAGTATTAAGGTGAAGCACCCTATGTTGGACAGAGGACCTTGCTGCCAACAGCCTCTATAAATCCAGAGAGAGTTTCTTAAGTGAAGTCCAACTCCTTGAAAGAGTCTCTAAGGAGTATAAAAGAGTTCCATTGTGGAAAGAAAGACCGTTGCGGGCAACCAAGTAGCATCTCTTGGTATTGAACCTGGTGTAAATCTTCCACCTGGAGCTGACTCCTATTGGGCTGAATGGCGATTGGGGATGAACAGATAGAACACGAACCGGCCGCCGTTCTAAAGTTTCCTTGCAGAAGTGGGGCCTGACCTGGAAGCGCAGCTAAAGACACTAGCTGTGGTTGTGGACAGGCAATACAGACTATGGAAAATCTCTTGGTCGGCCTACTGTTGGAGCACACAATGCACGACAAGGAACCATTGCGGAATTCCATTTGAAGCAGCCAGCGTTGTAACCCGTCTCTACATGACAATATTTGAGAATCACTGTGTTTGAACACCGATATGAAGTAGTAGCTCTGCCGTAGTAGTTGAATTCCAATTCGAATAAAACTCGCTATTATGATAAATACGCATTTGGGAATTGCGTTCGCAGGTATATGTTACAGGCAATTGCCAACACTCTGTGCAAAACAAATAAAATTTTGAAAATGGGGCGCTCTTCCAAAAAATGTGCTGTTCTTGCTTTAATAGGTTTTCATCACTGACTTATATGTTGTGTCATCAGCTAATTGCACTTGTATATGCCGTTAATCTTGGTTAATTAACAATTTATTAGATGTATGTAATCATTGTGGTTGAACTTTAAAGCTAACATTTCTACAGATAGTGCCGATAAAGGATATTCTTGTCGTATGCCTCTATATTATGAGTACAAAGTATTTACCCTAGGTCGAAATTGTACCAAACCCCATTTGAATCAAACATTTTTAAAGAATTTCTTTTTTTCTAGTGGTCAAACGGTTTTATTGAAAATCAATAAACAAAAAATACCTCCATCTGATATGTGTATACAATAATCGATTAACCCGTCTTCATTGTTACGTATATTTTTCTATAAAGCGTCCTTTTATGAATCCTGTTTGTTCTGGGTTTATTATTTATCAAGGTACGTTCGGGTAGGTAATCTTAAAGCTAGAGCCATAGTTATAGTGCTAAACATTTTTTATAGAGTGATAAGGTGGCCAGTTCTAGATTATCCATTGTCATCAGGTTTCTAGATTTGCATGTTAAGGACCCAATGGAATAATTAAGCGTTTGTTTTTAAAAAGCTTTTTGGGCTATCCTTGTAATCCTATTCATTCATATTGGTCTTGTTTTCTTAAAAATAAATTTTTTTAGTTGCAATAATCTTAGTAGTTTATCATATTTATATGTTTTATTCATGTAGATCCTTTTGAGTAACCTATAAAATCAATCAATCAATGTCTCCCATTCTTATACAATAATGTTAAACTCCGATGGTCATATTTCACTGCCAGCATCAAATACGTCCCTCTGAATTCAAATTATTAACACTTAAGCAATTAATTTATTGAATGGATTCGCTTTACAAAAAAAAAATCATTATCAGAATGGGTTACTAAGCATATGCTTTTTTTCAGACAGTTCTGATGAGAAATAAACTTTCACAGAAGTTTTGAAAATAGGGTCATATCACATAGGACTTTTGATTTTTTAAAGGTCAAATGAACATAGGAGGTCTTTCCTGCCCAGCCAACGCTATTATAGTTAATATCCATTTGTTTATTCTCAATCATTTTTGCAAGTCTTTGACGTAATTCTAATCGTTCGTCGAACGTGAGTAGTTAATGCTTTCACGCCCAATAAAACCAGGTACATACGCATTATACTTTAGAAGGAACAACAACCACGTCAGCTTACGTTTTGAGCTTTGGGGATGGTCAAGGTGAGAACAGATTACATTTGGAGAAACGGTCCGTAAAATGACATCATTATGTAACATTAAACTTTGTGAGATCCCAATATCAGATAGTTACTTATGGAGGGTATGCCCGATCGCAACAGCCTTATCCCAAGAACCGATTTCGGTTATCGGAAAGAAAGGTACCATACCTCGAAATGTTACGGAGAAAGATTGTTTGGTTGGATGTTATGAACGAAAAATGGGCAACCATTTGGGTTCCACAATAATAATTTTACAAGTACTCGAAGTCTAAGGGGCTTGACAATATCACGTTTCTAGCTCTCACATCAATTTAAGATCGGTTTCGAAATTTTACAATTCATTCTAACATGATGCAACTGTATATTAAAGCGGGCCCGTTCCCTTGAAAATGTTTGCCAATACAAATCGTACACTAACATAATAGACTGAGACCTTTTTTTAATTGGCAATTAATTTCCCACTTGTGTTCAAAATTGGGTAATTTCCAAACCTGAGACCCATGAGAGTTCATCTTAAACTAGTGGACAAATTTATACTCAGCTATCTCACTAATACCACCGGAAAGGCTGTTGGTTCACACTTTGTTGTATCATACTACGACCTTTCTGTATGAGAACTCCTAGATCGCGATATTGGCAAAATTAACCAATGTTAAGAATATTACAGCTCGCCTTGTTGTTCAACAGTCGCGAGCTTATCAACGCCCTTGCCTCGGAAAAACTTAATTGGTTACCAAATTCGGAAAGAATATTTATAAGCCCCTAAACAAATGGTATGACACCGGGGAATTTTAATATTTCAATCTGTAGCAGCTGGATAAAACTATGAGAGTTCTGATGAGGTCGTCGTCTGAATATCGCTTGATTCTATCATCTTCATCTACTCGATACCACTGTGATCTTTAGTTACAGTAGCGATGCATTGATTTATTTAGTTTATTTAGTAGTGCTATTGTTTATTTCTGCAGTACTAAGAATATAAATATATTCAAAAGTATATTTTAAAACCATACTTAAATATTTTCATATTAATTTTGTTAAAGAAGTACCTAAGACAATATCACTGCAATTTTAGAAGTGAGACATATCCATTCTTCACTCTTTTATTTAATAATCCCAATTCTAAACTTCTCATGTAATGAGAATAAGAATAGTATCGATTATAATGCAACACATTGGATCAAGTCAGCAATTTAAGTGATATCAATCCTCTATTCAGAAAGAAATATGAATGGCGATTGAATGGGAGTTCACCTTATATGGTAAATAGAAATGCGTCTCAAGATGGCGATTGGATCAGTGGTATTTTGTCATGAGCTGGTTGGAAAGGATGGGAAAAAACTTTTGTAACAGAGTTTAGGCGTGGTCAAAAAAACTAATAAGGTCACAGAAGGTCTACCGAGCCGAAACTCTCTCGCGCTGTCCTAAATAAGGCGTACTACATTGCTGTTTCGTTCATGGAGATCAGGGAATGGTCGGTAATCATCGGAGAATACCTAAAAGATGATGGCGATTCCTGTACGTCGACTTACTTGATACGATTACAATGCATACCAGGTATGTGCATATCATCGTTTAAGTCTTAAAAATAAATATGAAGATTAGATAATTGATGGATATCACACTGTGTTGCTTCATATGTGGCATTGATTTTAAGAAGGAGGAAACCACAACGACTTCCACAATCGAATTTATCTGTTTATCCATCTTGACTTGTCTGGTCTTTGTACTGGCAAACAATCCATAAGGATTCAAGCGGTCAGAAGAGCGCATGTGGTGTATTTAATTCAAGTTCTTGTTGTTTAAACGTAGTCTTTTATTGCTTCTTGAAGGGTTGAGTTGAGTGGCTTACTGACACAATGTGTTCTGGGATCTGTTCCAGTCGGACAAAGTTCGTGGAAGGAGATGAACATTTCAACAATTTGGCCTAAATCGAAGAAGATTCAAGAGCAGTATAACATTCTTAACGAAGATTCAGATTGATTTGGACGGGATGCAGCGTCATTTTAGAGAAATTTAAGCCTAAACTTGAGTACACCAAGTGGGAAGACATCGTAACGATGCATGCACACAGTACGAAAAGCTGCATCCCGCACATTCTGAATCTACCCTTTTCTTCACATTTTTAAACAAAACTACATCAAACCTCAGCTCCAAACTCGGGGAGAATGTTCTACGTACTCTGTCCTCTTCTTCCACAATATCTCTTCGGTCCAACCTGGCTCCCAACGCACACACAAATCTAAAATTTCCGGCAGCTTCAAAATCTTCATGCAACAAGAATATTCACCTAGTCAGCAATGGCGCAAAATCTCAGACCACGCCAGCAAACCACGCTAAAGGCGGCGCGCTGATTGGCTCAAAAACCGCGCTAGTATTTGCATAAATATATAAATATTTACAAGGGAGGTGAACCAAAGAGATACTCAATGACATAAAAAAAAAATGATTACTCACAAATTGTGGATGCAAAATAACTGATATTTTCCAGCCCTGCTACAGTATATTTTGCCTCTAAAGCGTCCTTTTATGAATCCTGTTTGTTCTGGGTTTATTAGTTTATCAAGTACGTTCGGTAATCTTAAAGCTAGAGCCATAGTATATATTGTATAAACATATTTTAAGAGTGATATAGGTGGCCAGTTTCTAGATTATCCATGTCTCCCATTCTTATACAATAATGTTAAACTCCGATGTTCATATTTACTGCCAGCATCAAATATGTCCCCTCTGAATTCAAATTTATTAACACTAATGCAATTAATTTATAGAATGGATTTCGCTTTACAAAAAAAATCATATCAGAATGGTTACTAAGCATTATGCTTTTTTTCAGACAGTTCTGATGAGAAATAAACTTTGCACATAGGTTTTGAAAATAGGGTCCATATCACATAGGAGCTTTTGATTTTAAAGGTCAAATGAACATAGGAGGTCTTTCCTGCCCAGCAACGCTATTATAGTTAATATCCATTTGTTTTATTCTCAATTCATTTTTGCAAAGGTCTTTGCCGGTAATTCTAATCGTTCGTCGACCGTGAGTAATTGCTTTCAACGCCCAATAAAAACCAGGTACATACGCATTATACCTTTAGAATGGAACAACCACGTCAGCTTACGTTTTGAGCTTTTGGGATGTCAAGGTGAGAACATGTACATTTGGTAGAAACATTGTCCGTAAAATGACATCATTATGTTCACATTACAACCTTTTGAGATCCCAATATCGATATAGCTTACTTAATGGAGGGTTATGCCCGATCGCAAACAGCCTTATCCCAAGAACCCCAGATTTCGGTATCGGAAGAAATGTACCATACCTTCGAAATGTTACGGCTAAAGAATGTTTGGTTTGGATGTTATGAACGAAAATGTGCACCATTTGGGTCGACCAATAATAATTTTACATAGTACTCGAAGTCTAAGGGGCTTGCAATATCACGTTTTTTGCTCTCACATCTATTTAATATCGGCGCGATATTTTACAGATGTCATTCTAACAAGATGACAACTTTATATTAAATAGGGCCGTTTCCCTTGAAAATGTTGCCAATACAAATCGTACACTAACATAATAGATTTGAGACCTTTTTAATTGACAATAATTTCCACACTTGTTGCTTCAAAATTGGTATAATTTTCCAAACCTGAGACCTGAGAGTCATCTGAACATATGTGACAAATTTCATACTCAGCTATCTCACTAATACCACCGGAAAGCTGGTTCACTACTTTTGTTGCATTCATACTACGACCTTCTGTATGGACTCCTAGATCGCGATATTGGCAAAATTAACAAGTAAAGAATATTACAGCTCGCCTTGTTGTTCAACAGTCGCGAGCTTATAACGCCCTTGCTCGAAAAACTTAATTGGTTACCAATTCCGCAGAGAGCTATTTATAAGCCCTAAATGGTATGGCACCGGAATTTTATATATTTCAAATCTTGTTCAGCAGCTGTATAAACCTATGAGAGTTCTGATGAGGTCGTCGTCTGAATATCGCTTGATTCTATCATCTTCATCTACTCTATACCACTGTGATATTTAGTTACATTAGCGATGCATTTATTTATTTAGTTAGTTATTTAGTTATTGCTATTGTTTATTTGCAGTACTAATTAATATAAATTATATTCAAAGTTAGGTTAAAATCCATTACTTTGTAAATATTTTCATATTAATTTTGTTAAAGAAGTACCTAAGACACGTATCACTGCAATTTAGAAGTGAGACATATTCATTCTTCACTCTTATATTTAATAATCCAATTCTAACACTTCTCATTGTAATGAGAATAAGAATAGTATCGATTATAATGCAACCAGTGGATCAAGTCAGCAATTTTAACGTGATATCCATTCCTCTATTCAGGAAAGAAATATGAATGGCGATTGAATGGGAGTTCACCTTATAATGGTATAATAGAAATGCGTCTCGAAGATGGCGATTGGTATCCAGTGGTATTTTGTCATGAGCTGGTTGGAAAGGATGGGAAAACTTTTTTTAACAGAGTGTGTCAAACACAAGGTCACAGAAGGTCTACCGAGCCGAAACTCTCTCGCGCTGTCCTTAATAAGGCGTACTACATTGCTGTTTCGTTCATGGAGCATCAGGGAATGGTCCGTGAATCAATCGGAGAATACCTAAAATTATGGGATTCCTGTACGTCGACTTACTTGATACGATTACAATGTATACCAGGTATGCATATCATCTGTTTTAGTCTCAAAATAAATATGAAGATTCAGATAATTGATGGATATCACACTGTGTTGCTTCATATGTGGCTTGATTTTAAGAAGGAACCACAACGACTTCAACAATCCGATATTAATCTGTTTATCCATTCTTGACTTGTCTTGTCTTTGTACTGGCAAACAATCCATAAGGATTCAAGCTATCAGGAAGGATGCGCATGTGGTGTTATTAATCAAGTTCTTGTTGTTTAACGTAGTCTTTTATTGCTTCTTTGAAGGGTTGAGTTGATTGGATACTGACAATGTGTTCTGGGATCTTGTTCCAGTCGGACAAAGTTCGTGGAAAGAATGAATATTTCATACAATCCTTGTTTGTAGCAATGGCGAAGTTGGCTTTAGAATAGTGGAAGCGTGATTGACGTTGGGTAGGCTGTAGCAGGTTTCCGGTTGGAAGAGACAAGTGACATAATCGGCTTTGTTGAAAGATGGTGATTCTTCTGATTTTACGCCGAGATTGAAGAGTTTCCCATTCCAGTGATTTAATCATGTTGGTAACACTGCCTGGTGAGCGTGAAGAGTAATCGTTGCAAACAAAACGTGCAGCTCCTTTTTGAATCATTTCTATCTGGTTGGTGAGGGTTTTGGTATGCAGATCCCAAAACCGCAGAAGAGTATTCCAATAACGGCCGGACAAAGGATTTGTACGCAGCCTCTTTTGGTTTGCTTATAAACATTAAAACTAAGTTACGCTTATAAACCCATTGCTCTATTTAGCTTTGGATGTTATAATCGTGATATGTTTATTCCAGTGTGAGTCTGTTTGTAATGAAAACACCAAGTAAGGGGATGACCTTCTGTTTCGCTTATTTTGATGTGACAAAACATGACAAAACATTTTGAGGGGTTAAATATAAAAATTACTGCCAATTTTTCTTCCCACTTAACTTATGTTTAAGTCATTTTGAAGGTCCTGTGAGCTATGTCATTTTGTATTTTCCTGAATAATTACACAGTATCTGCGGAATAACGAACGATAACTGTAATGTTATCAGGAAGGCGTTGACGTATTTGAGGAAAAGCAACGGACCAAGGCACCGTGGCCCTGAGGCGCCTGAAACAATCTCAAGTCCATGCCGAATGTCACCACGACTACGAACTACCCTCTGCTCACGGCGCCTGCGAAAGTTGCTAATCATCTATTGGTGTCATTTTCTATGCATATCTTTTCAATTTTACTAAAAGAAAAGCTTTTGTGTGGAACGCTATCGAAAACATTTGAAAAATCCCATTATGTCCATATCAATTTGAGATTGTTATCGAGACATTTCTCTAAATCTGAAAAAAAAAAAAAAAAACCCCGAGTTCATAATAATTTCCTTTCGCATGGGTGTTGACTTTTGAATCCGTCCTGTTTTTTCGGTAAGAATAGATATGGTCAAATGATCCATAATGCTGGAGTGAATATGTTCTAACAATTGGAACAACTGCAAATAAGAGAAACCGTCGACAATTAGCGGCGCAGGTTCGCTCGCCTTTGTTTTTTTGCAGAGGGGGTAATATTCAGCACGGTGTACATTCACCTCGCACAAAATGAAGGTATTCACATTCACCCTTTTGATCATAATCCCTCTCCCGCAATCGACGATGGCGAGCATCACTACTGTAGAATATTTTGAACTCTATGTCCGAACACGTAAAATGTAAAGTATATTGCATATTACAACCTGTTCCGGCTGTCTCCAGTGTTTATTTGTTGTTGTTTTTTCTCGGCTATATAAGAAGTTAATGTACATCGTTATGCGTTCAGCTTTACTGCCCAAAACTGCCCATAAAGGATTGAAAGTTTGAATAATTTTGAACCGGGGGGCCGTCTTGGATTTTCGTGGGCACCCATGCTCGTTCAGGAGTTTCTGAAAGTGACCCCTAACGGGACCAATTCCAGCCCCTAATTGGACCGACTTTGGTGAAATGATACTAGTTTTCAGTTGAAAAGTATACACTAACGGGTACAGCAGTCATTATGACATCAAAAAAGTTTACTGTGCTATTTTTAAATTTTTTCCACTAGTAGTATCCCAGTTATATACTTGCTTTTGAATTCACGTATAATTGTATTATAAAAGTCTTTTACTTGTATTATGTAAAAATATTTTGATTAATTTGTAACAATTAATTTTTCACTGTACTGCATTTATTTACATACTTAGTGAGGCATATTGTTTTTGCTGTAGCCTATTCTATGATGGAAACAATAAAAATTGATGAAGATTGAAAGGTAATGTGCAGTGAGATTATATAACCCTGGGGACCTGTCTCACAATACATGACAAAAGATACAAATTTAAAACAGCCAATATACAAGGGGAAAATGAAAAAATGAAAATTGTCCTACTGCAAAGAACAAGTAACCCACACTTCGGGTTATTTTGCTGATTGTTTAGGTTAATTTTCTATTTGTATATTGAACCGTCACAATCACAATCATAAATGTGTTACCCCAGTGGGTGGGACTAGAACTTGATTAATTTGAATTAGATACCCCTAGCGGTAGTCCCGCATTTGCCCCCAAACAAAAAAAAAGCGTATACTAGAATCAAACAGTCTCGGTTCACCAGAGGACAAGTTGGACAGCGTCGATTAGTTTTGATAGGGGCCAGAAAAAAAGAAAATATTGGCCGATTACGGTTTCATGAGCGAATTGAGATAATCTGGCTTGCTTTTCGTATTGCCATCATTTTCAAAGATTTGGGCTCTTTGTATCCAAAACCATGGGCGCCAAAATGTCAGTAACATTCAAACTCACCTGGTTACATGGAATACCACTGAAGCAAAAGCGATTAGTCAGAATGTTTTGAGAGATATAAAGTGTTGTAGCTGCCAAATGCGCTTACGTGACTTGATATGTTTTCATTAAGTATATAATTGTTTTCTCTCTGCTATCGGAATACATGCAAGGGGGTGAACCCATTCAAAACCAGTCGTCCGTGCTGGGCGCTGACATTTTTGATATTGCACGATAATTATTAGATTGGGTGCTTGTATACACACTTAACACACATGCTGTAACGTCACCCTATTGTTTTTTTCGCTCCAGTAGTTTGCACGAATGGAGCGAAAGTAACAACACGCCATTCGTAACTCGGAAAAGCGACTGCTTCGCGCCGAGTTTACGAATGGCGTATTATTGGATACATTCGCTCCATTCGGCAAACAATGCAGGAAAACATACAAAGAGGTATTACAATATGATCACCCTTTAGAAATCGATTTGCGTTTTGAATAAAATCACCTGAAAAAATAACGATGTTATACCCCTACAACGAGTTAAATTTTGTCCGTTCCGTTTTAGTTTTGTTTGTGGTTATTTTTTCTAGTGTAAGTTATGATCTCACACGAATGTACTGTTTTTATTAGTTTGGTATGACTTGAGTATTAATCAATACATTTTTCAACTATATAATTCTTTGTTGTTTTGGAATTTTTTTGAAATTTGACTTGTTGATCTTATATTTCATGCATGGTTGAATCTACTTTTTATTTCATTTATTCCTTCCTTTTGTTTTCGTGTACTTATGCCTAAATATTTTTGTTCAGTATTGTTTTTTGTTAATTTTTCAAAATCTAACAGAAACTTGCTGGTTCTTTGTAGCTTTTGTGGCGTTTTCCTTGTAATATGTATTTAATTTGTGTTTCCCTGTGTTATTTGATCAGCTAAAATCAAATCATAGTATTTTTTCACTGTAACATTTGTGTAAAGTATGTCCTGAATTCAGTTTGTTTCATAGGATATTATGCGACGTAAAATTTATTTTTTTTTTTAATTTTTTAGTTTTTTGAAAAATTTTAAGAGCGCCCGCATTTTTTTTCGAACCTGAGTTTTTGCATTATTTTAAATGCCTCTGTCACATATTCATTCACACATGAAGTGAATATAAGCTGAATACACCGTCTTTATGTAATAAATGATAATTTAGTATGCTTTGTTTTTTCTGTCGTGCACGACAGAAAAATCAAAGCATGCTTTGCTATAGAGCCAATTAAATACACAATCACGTATTTTCTAATCCGCAAATCGAAAAAATCCATCAAAATCCAGATTTTTGCATGTATGTAATAGTAGCAAGCACGTATCCTAACATACCTGCAAATGATAGACCAGAAACAACCTCATCAGACAGAATCAGAGATTTTAGTCATTACTGGTCCTAACGGACACTTACTACAACACGTATTGAATGGAGATCGTATCTTGGAACACTGCCGTTTTCTTCCTTTTCTGCATTCTACTACAGCTGGAAAAGTACCTTTATGAAGGATTCCACAGACTATCCTTCCACTTTGATGCTATTTTTGCAAATTTCAATATTTTTCAAATCATGATAGTGTCTTTAAAGGTGCAACTAGAGATTTCACATAGGCGTTCCTTAAATCGACAGTACTGATTTTGCCCTGATGTAAGGCTTTCCATCAATAATCCCCATCTAAACAGGATTAAGCTGAGAAATGTTTCTTTGGTAAAATTGTGAAATGTTCTAATTTCGTATAGGGTGGCAAAAGAAAATTTTTCTCTCTTAAAGCTTTCTGTAGCGAAATACAAGGTAGATTCTATTGATATCTAATCTATATGAAATTACTATATGACGCAATATTTTGGGTGCCTCAAATCTCTCGTTGCACCTTTAAGTCAATAAGGCTATGCCTACACAGTTTTTCATGTTGTACTGTACAACTTTTTTTGTTATAAATTTCGGTTTTAGGGTTAGAGTGTTCGTGAGTGAATGTCACATACGAAGTAAAATGTCCCTGTAAAAATTTTAAAGGGAGTTCGATGAAACTATTTCTCCCGCGACATTTTTAGTCGGCCAACGATTAAATAAATTTGAAAAAACTTTCCTTAAAAAAAACGCGTGCGGTAAAATGCGATTTGAAAACCTGTATGCGAGCGTAAAGCCGACATATTTTGGCCTAATAGGAAAACGAGACCACGCACCTTCACACTATATACCAGGTTCCTTATTAATCCTGGCCTATCCAGGGAGAAAAATACACATGACCGCTGCCAATCTTGTCCCCATATAGAGCCATTAGTCGATCAGTACATTCCCGCTTATGAATCTGCCATCGGCATTTACTGGATATCTGGGTTATGGATACAGTATTTACAGAACGCCACTCCCAGTTTAGCTGAGTAACACTGTTTAGGGATTACTCTACGCAATAACCAGAATCCTCCTCCTTCGGTAAATCCATAACTCCCTCAGATTCCGATTTTGGATTCAATATCCTGCACATCAGGTTAATTTCATTTTGAACAACGAAATCATGATCAGTAATACACTAGAGAAATATCTACAAGGTCATCCTCAAGTTGCAAGTGCATTTAACTTGTAATTCCAAGATACGGGTTCATATCCACTTTGTATTCTCGTTTACAACATTTAGTAGCCGGAATTTCCATCATATCAGTATCTACTCTATCTTATCACCAGGTAATGAAGCCAATGACGAGTAATCAAATATAAAGACAATCCACTCTGTAGCAAACTGTGACAACACATCAACTACGCACCTCTACCAATGAAATCTGCAGTACAAATGCTGATGCCGGGGACTTGAAAATGCGATCATATTGAACCTAATCTCATCATTATACAAATCACAGTATGTTTTGTCCAGTATTGCGTTCGAAAGACTCTTAATTTCCCACCCATTCCTACCCAACCTTTTGAATACATTATCCGGCTAATCGGTATTGATTATTATCTTGGTGAATGAGTAACTACTTCAAACACACTCCTAGCTCCATTCGTGCAAAATAATGGAGCGAACAAGCAATAGGGTGACGTCCCAGATGGTGTTATTCGAATATTACACTCGTAACTCTCCATTCGTGCCTGGAGAATGGCTTTCGGGCTACTCCCCTCAGACAATTCTCAGCCACTAATGGAGGGTAACTTCGTGTAATATCCTTTATACATAATGTAAATTCTATACAAACAATCCCGTCAAAATAATCAGTTTGTTGGATGTTGGTGGCATTGGGTGGTTAAATTTTGTCCTAACCCCATGGCCACACAACGAATGAATGACACGTCAGTCCGCCTTGATTTAAATAAACCGCCTCAATGAATCAGCTTTTCCACCTAAGCGCGCATTGCTTAATGGGAAAAAAAGAGTATCTGACCACAATTCATCCAGGTGCACTCTTATTACACCTGGCCACCTCTAACACATAATCAATTTGTATCACTACCGATTAGTTGATATGCAAAGCGGCACCCACAGTTTGTGGAAAAAGCGGAGGCAGCCATTGCTTTCTATTGTTGGTATCTATGTTTTCTTTGTGTTCTGCAACACAATGCGAGACGATGAATTCCTAAAGCTGACGTAACGCTTTACCTATATAGAACCTCTTTGATCTATATAGAACCTCTTTGACTACATGTTTTCATAGACGTAGCGTGGAATTTTAATCTCGATTTAAATTTCCGTGCACTGCACATGCCCCTCTTCAATTTCCCCTACCTTCGGAAAGTACTAGAGGTTACACGAGGGGTTGAATCTACTATAGTCCCTTTTTTTACAGGGGTTCCCGACTACAGCCAAGACGCCCCCCCCCGGGCGTGCTGATCGGTTTCCATGGAAGGCGCCATATGTTTTTAAGTATTTAGTTCGCAATGAATAAAACAACCACGGACTGAGAATTTTCTCGAGAGGAACTCTGAATAGGATTATCTTCGGAAGGTCCACTTTCTCTCCAATCTTTAACAATTGCCTTATGGGGCGGCTGATAATATGTTCAAGTGGGTCGATGTGGTTCCATCTATCTCTTTCTTCCATGATTTATACAATCAGCACGTGTGGTCCAGTGAAAAGAGTGCAGGGCCGTTAAAATCGTAAAGTTCGGAGTCCTGCTTTGCTCAACTCTTGTGTCCTTTCACACCATACTTAAAGTCGGCAATTTTCAACCCAAAATATGACATTTCTGCAGTTTGCTCGCAAACGATAAGCTAGGCTATTGAAAGAATACAGATATATTTTACCCATAAAAATAATATACCCCAAAACAGATGTCGTGGGAATAAACTCCAGCGTGTGTTTTCTTGTGTTTGAACGCCATTTCTTTCGTCTGCTAAAATAACTCTTAAGTGACCAAGGGTTTTCACTCCCGTTAGTGGCCGGGGGGGTCCATGGGACCCCCATGGAAACCATTTTCACGAGGAATTTTTTTGCACAAAATTTATACCACATGTGAAGAGTCATAAGACAACCCTAAATCAGCAATAAAAATAGAATTTGTTATTTGGGCTACAAATTAATTAGGGGCAAAACATTGTTTTCAAAACACGCGAAAATTGGGCAAAAAGACGGAAAATTTAAATCACCCTTGCGCTTACAGTAGACTTATTGAAAACTTATTTTATGTTGATATCTATTCTAGAACAGCGAATTACATATATTTAACACAAAACCTGCAGCCATTTCATTCAAAAATAAGGATGCTGAAGTAGGCTTAATTTAGATGTGCATTTAAATGTACATTTGAAAAAGAAAATTACGGAGCAAACCCCTGCCTTGGGTTAGAAAAATAACGTTACCTCCTTTTTTTGCGGTGATCATCAGATTTTCCTCTAGGGACGTTAGAGATATGGAACGTTGGTATTCGAGGGAAAATATGGAGGCTTATAATACTTAAGTGTATAAGGAGGGACCCAACCTTTCCCCCTTAAAATTTGATGTAATTGCCTAATTATCAGTTGCGCATATTTTGGTGGAAACAAATAAATCAGTCGTGGTGTTTTTATGCTAATTAGCATAAATAAGCATTTTGGTGGCGCTATTCAAAACTTGCTTTGCCCCTTGGTGTAACTTTTTATTTTTTTTTAATTTCAACAATGTAAATGTATTATGTTCTCCTATTATGAGCCAAATTTTATAGAAAAAAAGTTCTTTTTGAAAGTGGTTTCTTTGTTTCGGCGGGAGAATCACAAAAAAGTTTTTTGTACCGCCAATTTGAATCGGTACTACCGATTTTATTATTTTGTTCTTGTTATGTGATAGTGCTGATATACCCCACCAATGACCAGAGTTTTGATAACAAAATCTAAAGACAAAGTGGTCTTGGGGGTCCACCATAATCCCCCTACACAAACGGGAGTGCGCAAGAACTTATACACATACACTTAAGTGTTACATACTAAAGCTGAGGTCATATGGATGATATGGATTTTTTTTGACCGAGATATTTTGGTTAAACAGGGTTGTATATTATCACCTATGTTATTTTCCATTTTTATTAATGAGTTACGTAAGATGCTACATAAAACTAATATCTGGATTAATGAAAATATTAAGATGAATTTGGTGCCCAAGGGTGGGGGGATTCCATGGGAACCTTTTTTCCCGAAGGACTTTTTGCACTCAATTTATACCACATTTGGAATGGTTATAGACAAACCCAAATCATCAATAAAATGAAATGTGTTTATTCCGTGCTGCAAATTAGGGGCAAAACATGTTTTTTCAAAACATGCGAAAATTGGAAAAAAAGACGGAACCTTTCAAATGAGCCCTTGCGCTTACAATCAACTTTTTAGAAACTTATTTTATGTTGGATATCCTATTCTGGAAGACCCAATTATATATATTTAATACAAAAACGCAAGTTTTAGGGATCCTGTATTTTTAATGAGTGTTGCAAAATACATTTTCCATAGAGTTTTGTACAGTAACGGTTTCGCAACTCCATGACGAATCGTTTGTTTCAGCACATAAAGGGTTAATTATTGTAATGTTAATATAATTGTTTACTTACATGTATGTATGACTATATAGCAGCAAAAATGCTTTGGTTTTTTTATACGTAAAAAAATATTCTCAGATGACTTTCCGTTAGTGCCCAGGGGGGGGGTTTGCCATGGGTTCCATTTTTTGGTATGAAAAAACGCATTTGAAAATCGACAATTATATCAAAATCCACTGCTAAGCCTGCCATCGCGAAAACAAATTTGGGGGTCCATAGAACCCCCCTGGTCACTTAAGTGTTAAGTGGCTGATGACGTTTGTAATGCCAAAACACTCCAAATACTATCTGATATGTCTCCGGATTTTCCCTCCAGTGAAGGTTGAGCTTTAATCACAACAACTGTTACACGTGTCAATAGTTTAACTAATGAATATATTAATGGTTTAATATGAAGTGAATGGATATAAGTATCTTGGAGTCATAAGGTAGTAGAGCATCAGAGAGCCACGGCACATTTAAAAATAGTGCCCCCTCTACATTTTTCATTTTCAAAATTGATATCTTTGCCTCTTATTAATGTCCATATCTAATTTTGGGGTATGCTATTTTTTGGTCTCGCTGGGCGGGAAAAACCTCATATGTAACTCCAGAGGTCAAATGCAAAACCACATCATACATACAATACATACATACATACTACATACATACATACATACCTACATCCCTACATCATACATACATACAGACAACATGGCTTTTTCGAGCTAAGCTCCATTTCATATAGATCACACGCGAATGGATAGATTAGAAAACACCACCACCCCCCCACCCAAAAAACAAAATAAACACAAAAAACCAAACAAGCGCAGTAGGATTTAAGTCCTTTCTTGAAGGAAGGTGATGTGGCAGCACGGAGTTCAGATGGTAAGCGCGTTCCACATGTTGGAGCGGTGAGAGAAAAAACTGCAATTGAAAGCAGATCTTCAACCTCCTGACTTAATCTTTGGAACAGTTGAGATGTGTGGTATCCCTTGCAGAGCGTAAACTTTAGTGGTTTTGTTTATACAGTGAAAAGATGAAGCAGGTAGTTGAGTTCATATCCATATTAAAGCTGTGTATACATAAAGAAAATATTTTGTACAGAATCCTCTTGTTCACAGGGAGCCATCGAATTTCTTGTAAGTACTGTTGGCATCTCCGCCTGGTCACTTTTGAAGCACGAAGCTCAATTGTTGCACTGCTTCTGCAACGTTGGTAAATTTCATGACCGTATTTTACATTAGTCCAGCTAGGGTCACATTCCCCTAGTCAAGTGATAACACAGAGACCGACGACGTGGTTGCATCTTTCGACGTGGATCCGGTAATATTGTGAAGGTGAGGTGAAAAGTGAATGCTCTTGAACGACAAAGAGACAACTTGTAGCAACATGGTCCCCATTTTGCCAATCGTCAAGATGAAAAGCCAGTTTCTGAAACTAGCACAGGGTTGCTGCTTTCTTTTCAATGCATCTATCTACATCAGGCATCCCCGTTTGTTGTAACGAGATGCGATGACCTAAATTCTCTTTTTCATTGTTTAGTTTCACATAAATGAAGGTCATCCAGTTCTGATCTCATTGATGCAAGCTGTTAAAGATGACAACGCAGAGTCAATTGTGGATGACGGATTAGATGTCAAAACTACAATCAAATGTAGAATCTGCATAGCTTGGTATGATAGGAGTGCTTCTTGATTTTCTCCTATTGGGAGGTGAAACCCCGAGGGCCCAAATAGACCCCTAGGTATCCATAGTCCATTATCTTTCTACTGATAAATGACATCAATTACACACTGTGTTATACGGTAAAGTAGGACTAAAAGCCGTCAAGGGCACTCCTTCCACCCCACAGCTGTTTGACCCCGTGCAAATTGTCTCTTTATTTTTAGAGCCCCAATTTTTAAAAATGGCGACCACATTTTTGACACTGATATAAGTCAGGAATGCAAGACCTATGACCTCCGCAAAAATCAGAAAAATCCATTGCGGAACGTGCCATATAGCCCTTTCAAATGTCTAATTTTGTATGTAATAGCGCCCTCATATATGCCTTTTCCATAGACGACGTGAAACTAGATTTTGAAATTTCATCAAATTTTACCAAACACAGGATGTTGTTCATGACATAAATACTGCAACTTAGTCTTCAAAGTGTGTCGCCGTGATATTTTTTGTTTTATTCTTATTTTGTCTAATAATGAGACTGCTCACACCTGTGACCCCCGATCTCACGCGACAATCGGACTTTATCAGAAGACATGCTCGCCGGTCGAAACCAATATATTTTTCATTTTGTTCCATCGGGGCATAACCGCGTTCGTTGTCTCACACCACAAAGCTACACCGCGCTGACCCCTGACCTTCCATTCTCTCGAGATCTACTGGTCGGCCCTGTGCGTAAGAAGTCATTTTTATAGATCGTACATTGCGCCCGGCGCTCTATGGCCGGTGCCCGGCGCCCATGTACTCTGCAAAACAAATAGAGGGGTGCTCCCCGGTGGCGTCCCCTCTAATCCTCCCTGATGGGATTAGAGAAGTCTATATCCACAGTTGGACGAAAGGTACGGCACTCATTGAGAATGGTGATCCGCAATCTGTGAAGGAGAAGCACAGTGGCAGTCTGGAGATGGTTCTTATCCCCATCGGTCATGCTTTGGTGAACTACCGACTTCTGTTCGATCCCGTTCAAGTGACCCATTCCTTTACGGAGAAGGTTGCTTACCAGGTGGGGAGTTCTGTCATATTTGTGATAGTGAATTGGTTCTGGTCCTTGGGGTATCTAGCCATGCGTGTTCTATGTCTCTAAGATGTGGCGGAGAGGTGGAGATTTAGCGCATGTAGACAGAAAGGTCGACGAGCGCGCAGTCTCTGTCTGCCGAGCTGGTGTGATTCGTTTACAGTATTATGCAGCATGTGCCTGTGTCTGAGCCTTATTCACAGTAATATGTTCTCGCCGAAGCACTACAGGTGCAATGATTGAAAGCACTGGCGAAACTCGAGAGGGACTAAGGCATCCATAATGGTTCTCATGGTTTCGTAAGTACCGTGTCCAACCTTTTTTTGTTTGAGAGCTGTTTAACACCATGCTGGTGGGCGGATAGACCATGGTGTTTATTTCATTAATATCAGGTGGACATTTCTCTTGTTCTTACATGGTCCGGTACTTGGTATTACTTGTGCATACTTGCTTATATTTTTGGGTTCTATTTCTTGATTGTTTCTTGCTACTTTTAAATGTGGGTGCAACTGATTTGTAACTCAAGTGCTACCGTTCTAAAGGGTGATTTTTTTTATCCCAAGAAAATAATAATATAAGGGAAAAATAAATGTAACATTAATTGGTGGAGTGTGTCCCCCAATCACTTCGAAAAAGATATACCCACTGCATTCATGTACACACAGGTCCGTACCCCTCACCTACTTTACTTAATCTTTGTACCTATTTGAAATAATGGTTCAATGACGAATGACACGGCATTTTGCCTTAATCTTCGAAATGGTGATGTAATATAGTGTACGTAATATCTTTATTTGTTTTCCTTCTAGCCCGTAGATAATTCATGATTATAACTGGACGTCCGCTGGTTGGAACGCACAATGCTTTGTGTGGGAGCTTACAGATAAAGACGGACCATACATATTGGGGAAACTGTGTATCGACCAGAAACCATCAAATACAACAATGAAACTCGTAGCCGTCATTCAATTCCTTCAGAATAACCTCTGCGAAAAGGTCTCTACAAACAACGAACCAAGCACCAATGTAGACCAGATGAAAGACGTGTATCTTGTAAATACATCACTGAGTAACATTTCACTGAGTCATGGGCAAGGAAATTGTTCTGTCTTTCAATATATTGAAACAAATTTAAACTGTATGTGGGGTAAGTTGTATGGATCAATGTGAGTTAGTTTGATCACATCAAGTTATTTCTGTGCCCAACCGTGTTACATTATCTATGCATACACTTCCAGGCGCGGATCCAGGGAGGGGGCGGAGGGGGCGTGCGCCTCCCGGTAATTCTGCAAATTCTTGCAAAATCAGCCCGTTTTTAGCTATTTTGGACCAGTTACAGCCTTTCAGCCCTGTCCCCCCCCCCACCCCCCGGTAACTTTGACATTTGTCAAATCCTGGATCCGCCATTGACTTCTGGAGATAGATTAAGGACGTAAGCCCGATTTAATGAAAATCTTACGGATAAATGCGAATATTGAATTTGGCAGTCATATTGGTATGTTGGTCACGTTGGTATGGGCATGTGTTGAGGAAGGATAACGAGCATGTGTTAAGAAGGGCTTTTGAGTGCGAGGTGGGAGGTTTGAGGAGGAGGGGACGTCCAAAGAAGACATGGAAGAAGCAAGTGGAGAAGGAGAGTAGGAGGGTTGGGTTGAGGATGGAGGATGCATTGAATCGGGTGAAATGGAAGGAAGGAGTAAGGGCGGTTGCTGCGAATGTGAGGTGAATCCGGACACCCCCGTTGACGGGGATAAAACCGGATTTAAAACTTTGGTTTTAGTAGTAGTAGTAGTAGTAATTGGCCGTCATCCAGAATTTGGAAAATGCTAGCAGCATTAAAGCGGCACTGGCACATTTTCAAAAAATATGAAATTTCTTCAATTTGCTCTGAAATTATAGTCTAGACCATTGGAATAATAGAGCTATATTTTATACATAAAAATAACATAGGGGGCCTACTCAAACCAGATGTTAATAAGCGGTTAAAGACATCCAGGTAATTTTTAGGCTAACTTTTAAGTTTTCCATAATTTTAATCAACAAATGTGAACCAACCCCATATGGGTCTCCTCTGACCATGAAAACCAAAGTAATTAACCAACATTTACAAAGGTAAACTTTTACCGTACTTTTGGCCTAAATAAGAAAGAAATTGGAAATAAGCTCAGAATGGGTCCAAATGTGTCCGATCTGTTTTCGCTAAAAAGGATTACGTAAAATTATCAATGAATGCGCATTTTGTTGCACTGTGAGAAAAACTCTGAACACTATTCGGGGAAGATGAAAAAATAAAAGTTTTAGGAATAATGGGAACAAGTAGTATTAAAGCTTGAACCTTTTTGTTAAGTTGGATAAATGTAGCTTTTTCTAAGTTTTAAATAAACTACACAAAAATAAACAATATCGTTATGGAACCACTCCGGCCGCCTCAGACTATTCGGGAAAAATGAAAAAAAAAATAGTGTTAGGAATAACGGGAACAAAGTTAAGAACGGTAGTGTGTCGACCAAGTTTAAAAAAAAAAAGAAACAAAAACAGCAAAAAAGCATGAGAACATCCATGATACATGCGACACACACCGTGAGTATATTAAAGGTCCCAGGAAATGCAAATAGAATTGATGTGGTTTGTGTCAAGTCTACAAGGAGGGACCAGGAAGCATTCAATATTTGGGTTTGTGATGACATCATTAGCGAAACTATTGATTTTTTAGAGAGTAATAGAAAATTCCAGGTGACTGGTGTGAATCTATTCATGGCACTGACTGAAAATCAATAGTTTCACGAATGATGTCATTGGTAGTAATAATCCTGTAAAGATTTGGAGTAGGTTTATCATCTCATTTCCTGGGACCTTTAACAGAAACAAACTTACCTTTGTTTGACGCGTGTTTGAATTATTGCAATTTTTATGTAATATTTTGTTTAATATGTACATTTGTATGTTATTTTCAGTAATTTTATGTGTTTTTAAAAATGTAAAAGCAACGCAATATGGCCTATGGGCCACGATGTATGTATACTTTAATAAAATTCATTCATTCAAGTTTATGATAGATATGGACCTTGCTGCAGTGCATTCGTCAAGATAATAACACTTGACCGTATGGATCCGTGTAGGCAGCCATTGAGTCTTCGGCTCTCGAGCTAGCTGCAAGGACCAACATGACCACGAGCGATTATCTATAGACGAAGGCACTGAGCGCGGTCCTTATCTTTATCAATAAGGCTACATTTAACTTCAAACCATCATCTACTGGGCCTTTTTTGTTGTAAAAACACACCCGAAGCTATCCTGTAGTACCAAATTTATAGGAGTGGAATGTTCAATAAGGCAATAAGGAAAATCGAAGAGAGGGGGTCTCCACTCCACCTTCAATAAAATAGGGTTAACCAGATTAGATTTGGCCTTTTACTTTCAAGTGTCATATGAATTCAAGCTCATTGGAGGCCGAAACACTAAATCTTACCATGAAGGGCGACTTTTGGTTCGACCAAAAGGATACAAATGGGGACGTGTTTCAACATGTGATCCACACCTTTGGGGCTGGTATGAGGCAATGGCAGTATGTAGAGCACTGGGATATACATTAGCATTGAGACCTCTCAGGTTTCGAGATGCCTACAAAAACGGCCCAGGACGCATTAATCTCGAAAATATTATGTGCAACGTTAACGTTGATGCTTCTTTTGACAACAAATGCATATTCATTCCGTGGAATCTGGCTTCAGTATCATGTAAAACGCCTTTGGATATCGGACTTCAGTGTGTTAATGGTAAGTCAACATGATGTGATTGTAAAATGCGCACATACACGAAACAAAATAATGTGTTTGTAGTTTTGACTAAATTTATTGCTGTTTTGCTTAAAAATCGTCAAGATCAAAGATAAGACCGCCCGATATACTTGAAATATCAGTTCGGAGACACGAAAATATGTTCAACAAGAGGACGATTTTTTTTTTTTGTTTTATTCATTTTGGGCCTCAAAACTTCTAGTAGGATGTTACACAGAATCAAGAGTGAAAAAGTCCTTTCCAGTCCATGAGCTGTCACCATCAGATCTTGGTTCGTTGCACCCAATGGTGTTTAATTTTCCAATATATCACTTTGAATGGGATGTCGCCCGGACTAGGATTAGGTATGTTTCCGCCCAGAAAAGCTGCACTTTAGCGTGCCCTGGCCATTTTAAAGTGGCCGCCATTGTTTTATGTAAACCCGCCATTATAATTTCGTTTTTGTCGTTTAAGATAATGATTTTATCCACGACTACATGAAATCAAGTTTTTAACTTCCCGAAAGGGGCTCAAACATCTAGGCGTCCAAGATGGCCGCCACAAGGAGGCATATTTTGCTAAATGAACTTAAAGGGCAAATTGTTGAAATAAGAACTGTGTGATATTTTGGGAGCTCCAAAAATAAATTTATGGCATTTATATTTTATGCACAGGCTCGTTTTTTTAAGATGGCGGCGATTTGCTCTAAAGTAGGTAAATCAAAAAGAAAAGCAGCCCTACCAATCTTTTCGACGTCATTAAACAGCACTTTCTAATAATGGCCCTAAATCATTTCCAAGATGTAAAAAGTGCTGTCACTATAGCTGGTTACTACTTGTAGTACATGTGGAACTGTAATTTTGTGAACATTTCATATACAATCTTGCAACCAATGTTTTTCTAAATCAAAATTGTATGAGGATTCCAAAAACCGTGGGTGTCATTTTTTAAAATGTGTTCTTGGATGAATTCTAGGGGGGCAATGTTTACACTGATTTATACAGGGGGCAAAATATAAAAGGGGGCAAAATGTGTTTTAAAGTATACCATTATGTTCAGTACCTTTCACGGATTACAGAAAGGTATAGTTTACCCTACCTGAGTGTTATAGTACAAGAGTTACAAGGTAAAACGGGTTCAAGGTCACACTGGGGGTAAAATTTCAGATTCATCGGTGTGTTCTAAAAAAGGGGGGGAAATTGTTCGTCTTACTGTACCGAAGCCGAAAATATAAAGGTCGCGTTGTCAATGGCGTTTTGATAATAATTAAGAGGGCAAATATGGCCATGGTCCACAGGGTCTATGGGAGACCACCAGTGATATCTCTAAAAGTCTCACTTTGAAAGGTGAAACACAGAATCTATATACATTTTCTTATTTAGTATGACCCAATGAACGATTTAAAACCAGTTTCAACAAAATCGGACCATTCTATAAATAATGACCTTGAACTTTCTTGAGCCTATTGTACTAAAACAATAGGTCGCAAATATGGCAAACTATACCTTTTTAGAAACCTTATGAGCAACCGAACAGACTGGTGTAAATTTTAAAACAATTTAAACACTTTTATTGTTTACCCTGTACAAATTGTGCCCCCTTATAAAACCCCCAAGAACACATTTTAAAAAAATGACACCCATGATTTTCCGATTCTCCATGAAATTCTGTATTGGAAAAAACATTGGTGTCAAAATTGTATATGAAAAAAACATTTCCCCATGTACTATTGGTTAATATCACTAAAACACACTGTAGTGTGTCCACCAAGTTTTTAAAATAAAATAAAAAAATAGAAAAAAAAATTAGAACGTCCATGATACAAGCCAAGCGATACACACCGTGAGTATATGTAATAGATAAAGGATAAGAAGCACACCGTTATGAAAACTAATGGTGTTTTGATAAGGTCTGGTGAGCCTGTTAGACTCCGACTAGCGGCGAGCCGCTAGGTCGGAGTCTAACAGGCAAGCCAGACCTTATCAAAACTCCATTATTTTTCAAACGGTGTGTTTTTAATTCTTTATCTTACATATACGTCGAGACAAGAACTAAAATATTTTTTTATATAATTATTGAGTAAAATTGAGAATATATTTCGTTGTTTTTTTAAATATCTGGAAGCAGCGCTACGTTTGTTTTTAAATTAAAAACACCAAATGTGCCGTTATGTTCACTTAGAAATGGTCCCATCTGTTGAGAAGATTATCCTATTGACTGGTTAATCCGTGTCTAATGGTTATTTAGTTCAAATAACCCTTTCACACGTATATCTGACCCCGGATTCTGACACCGCGTATTTAAGATCTTGATACAGAGTTATCCGAGGTACAATACCGACTTTTCATGCAGGTTAGTGCTCAACAAATTTTAGCTATGAAGATAACCTATGTGAGGCAATCCTTAAATAGGCTATGTCTTACAGCCATGACTAGCACTCGATTGCACTTATATAAAGAAAACAAATCATGTTGAAAAGTATACCATGTTATTTGTCTAACCACAAGGATTCAGGAAAGGTATAGTTTGTACTATCTACAACGTAACGTTTAAGAGTTATAGGCTAAAAAAAGCAAAAATCAATAAAAAGGGTCAATTTGAGTTGTACAGGGGTCAAATTTTTAAAGTTCCTCCGATTTAGATTTAAAAAAATGGTGCAAATTATTGATGGAGTTCATAGGATTAAAATAAGGAATAGTTTGACTGTCTAAAATACTTAGTTACCGATGTAGGGGGAACAGAATGTCAACGTCCATGCATTCAATGGGGCTTGACCTTCTGTTCCCCCTACTTTCTTAAGCAAGCATTTAAGACACTCAAAACTATTCCTTACTTTGATCCTATGAGCTCCACCGATAATTTGCAAGACATTTTTTATCCAAATCGGTATATGACAATACTTTAGTATTCAGTTAAAGTCAGGAAAGATCAAGGTTATCAGTTTCGATTTTACATTGAAATGAATATTCAATAAATATGTTGCCTTTGAGGTATTTCGTAAAAAGATATATGTAAAAAAACTACTTAGGACGGAAACTGAGAAAAAAACTTTTATACAAAATAATCCAGTGATTGTCTCCTTGTTCATTAAATGCCCTAGACAAAAGGGTAAACGGCCGAACATTGACCCTTGCCATTGTCAGTGGCGGCGCCAGATCTCTGTTTTCTGGGGGGGGGGGACGGGGGAAAGTGAAATATTGGTGGGGGAAAAAGTGAAATTCTGGGGGGGCAAAATATGAAAAATTTGGAAATTTTTCACCAAATTTTGGCCAATAATCGTTAATTTTTGGCCACACAATCAGAATTTGCACAAATCCTTCATTTTTCTCTCGACCAGGGGAGGGGGGGGGCCGCGGGGGGGAGGGGGGGGCCAAACGGGTGGGGGGGGGGGGGGGGGGACAAGATTTATTAAAAAAATTGGGGGGGGTTTGTTTATTATTAGGTTCTTTATCCCCTTTTTTTTTGCATACCCTTTCCCTCCATTTTGTCCCCCCGGCGCGACACTGTGCATTGTCAAGCTGGCAAACATGAAAACTACCGATTATAAATATAAAACATCTATTTTTTTTAAAAACTTTTCTCTGGGGTTCAGGGAATTACTTCGCCTGTAATTCTGAGTTCTTTTATGACCCATGGGCCTAAGTTCAAGACAAAAAAAGAGTCCCCTGGCTAGATCGGGTTGCGTACCACTCCCGTAAGATTGTCCAGATATTTCATATAATTGAATTCGAATTTTTATGCCAATAGCCAATGTGGTATTTGAAATTTCATTCATTGTTCGGTTAGTAAATTTTACCTCCTTCTTTTTTTTTTTTTTCTTTTTTTTTTTTTTTTTTTTTTTTCTTTTTTTTTTTTTTTCTTCTTTTTTTTTTTTTTTTTTTAAATATTGGGCAAAATTACATTTCTCACCAGAATGCTTTCGTTTTTGTTTTTATTTAAAAAACGAGTTCAGCACTTTTGCTTGCCAAATTTAGTATTCTACGTTATTTCAGCCGGTTTGGAGTTTCAGGGTTCTTTTATGCGCTTTTGCAGGGTTTTGACCGTTGTATGTGGTTTCTGAGTGCTAAGTGGCAGCTGTATGAATTTATAAGCTATCGTAGAAAGAAATAACATGCGGTGGTAATTGTAACGGTAAAAGTTGGCAATAGAATTGCCACGTTGTCCTGTTGGTCAAATAAATCTTACTAAATGCAAAGCAGTATAAACTCATTCTTTTCTTTTAAAATGTGAAATAGAGCGTATTATCACAAACAGGAACAAAGAACATCTTCACAATTGGATTTTTTTAATTCCTTGTTGGGTGAAAAAAAAGGTCTAAAATTGCAGAAACTTTAAAATCTGAATATCTCAGTAACTGAAGAAAGAAGGAGAAAGGAGATATAAATGTCAAAAACACGAACAGTTTATTCTCCAAGTATAATAAATTTATATAAAATCTCAAATTTGATAGCTATATTTGATCACAATGGAGAATATAAAGGAAATTCATTGGGTAGATAATTGCGCTGAGTGGATGATGTTGTTTGTTTGTTACAACGAGATTGGGCTTTATTCCGTATTGAATACGTCTCCAACAACAAGAAGTCAAGCAAGCAAACAAACAAACTAAGCAAGTATCAACTTGAAAGTACTCAAGTCAGAACAAGAAGCCCTTTACACAGGAAATAGGAATACTAATTCCGAACTCAACTCCAAATATAATTTTACCAAGGGCCTTAGGTAACACGGATTACCAAGGGGTGTGCGTTACCCCCCCATAGGATTTATTATAAAGCACCGATGATTATGATTTTAATACCAATGAATAGCTATAGTCGTCCTCTTTCTATTGTTCTATTGACACCAAAAAGGGTATCAGCATGCCTAGTATGGTGTCACAATGACGTCAACAAGTCCGCGAGTCGGCGGAAATGGATGGTCCAAAGAAATAAGCGAAAATCCAATTTTGCGCTAAAAAGTTAGGAATATAGGATTTAATGCGGTTGTCAGCTCTAAAGAGGCAAAGAGTAGATTTAATAAATAGAGTTTTAGAGCCGTACCGTGCATAATATTTTAAAAAGGACACCTTAAAAATACCTTGGGTTGCAATCACCCCCCTACCCTTCGACTTGACGGCATACAATAACCTCGGTGAAGTGCTGACCTTCAATTTTTTTTTAGCTAACATGACCAGGAAAATGATGAGAGAATTAATAACTAGAATTTTTTTTAATACGCGAGCTTTTGGCATTTTAGCGCACCGAAGCAAAGTTTGCGGGGGGCGGGGGGGGGGGGGAGCTAACCACCACCACCTGGTAAGACTAGGGTAAAACAAGAACCAATTACAGTTGGATTATTTAATCAACAATTTGGTATAATGATGATGGTTCCTTTAATGAAATATCACGAACGTTCTCAACAAAGGAATTCGGAATGGGAGAAATGGGACCAAGTTTGTCAATGGGACAGACGCACTTGAGTACAGTTGGTGCTCTCTTTACATTTATTAACTTTATATGGCTCTATATGTCTATATGTAGAAGGAAAATTTAAATATGGTGACCTAACCTTCTTTCGAGCACATCAAGTACTATTTTTTTCTGACTTGTCCCACCGGCTCCTTCGCCCTCTCTACTGTCAAAATCACCTTCCTCCCCAGCGTCAATTCGTGTTAAGTGGTCTGCAATTGTTCAGATATAGACCGTATGCAATAGCCAGCCATGTTGGTGGACAAGGTAGACGCATTCCAGTAGTACAATACATTCACCTGTCAATGATTCCTGTGTAATCGCTAAACATGGATCGATTGACAGCTGAATGTATTGTAGTCCTGGATTGTATGCATCTTGTCCACCAACATGGCTGGTGGCTGACGTCATATTGAATACGGTCTATACGAGAGAAATTGATGGGAAAATGTTATCACTAATTTTCCTTATGGTTCTTATTATGTCGAAAAAGATGTGCAAGGGTGTTTTTGTTCTTGATTTAGGGCCCCTTGGGGCGGGTATAACCACTGCCATCATAAGTTAAGATCATGTTCGCAAAACACAAATGTCATTTATTCTCATTTTGGTGAAATATCACTAACAGTTTTACCCAATCAATTTTTCAATTTTAGTGCATTTAACAAAACATGCCTCCTTGTGGCGGCCATCTTGAACGCTTAAATGTTTAAGCTCACTTCAGGAAGGTAAAACCTTATTTTGTTTAGTCCGGGATAAAGTCCTTATGTATAAGGAAATTACAATGGCAGTTTTTTTTTCATAAAACAATGGCGGCCATTTTGAAATAGGCAGTACGCGATAATGTGCAACTTTTCGGAGCGGAAAAATACCTAATTTGAGTCAGCGGGACACCCCCTTCAAGGTGATATATTGGAAAATATTAATCACCAAACTCGAAATTTAAGGCCCGTACAGAAACTGGCTCATGGACTATTCTTGGAAAAACAAAATGCAGAAATGGTCGTCTAGAAAAATTCCCTCAAAACTCTGTAGAAATGCATATAGTATTACTACCCACGAATGGCAATGAAAACGTCAGAAAAAAATCTTGAATAACTGACATTATAACATAATTTCTGTCTTCCGCAGTGTCGGTGGATTTGGTATAGGTTATTAATACTAAAGTGATCAAGGAGGTTGTCCTATGGACCCCATTTTTTCACATATCTGGTATACAGATGAGCTTTTTCTGTTTTAAAAGCTAGGAACTACCGCCAATTTGGTTATGCAAGCACACATACATATAAATAAACAATTATTAGACCCTAGAATCAACTTTATTTCCAGTGGGTATTCAAAAAACCCTAAACGTGAAATGCACTTTTCTTATTTAAAAACAAAATACCCCAAATGACCTAACACGCCCAAGTGGCATGTCAAAACAGTTGTAAGTAATATTTGACTGTCCAATTATTAGTTTATATAACAAAAAACTTTATTTTGGATTGTTTGTGTGTGTGTGTGTGTGTATGTATGTGTGTTCATTCGGTTAACATCCACAGATTTTGTGGAAAGGACGCCCTCAATTTTGGCAAAGCCAAGTTTTTGAAAAGTCTATCACCATATTCATAAGTACCCCAAAAGAAAAACGCAAGCTTCTTTTTGTCATGAAAATAGGGCGATAATTGTTTTTATGTCAAAAAAACATTTAACAAAATAAAGATTCAAACACGAATTTTCTGTTTCATTAAAGCCATTCAAGAACACGTCAAGCCGTATGTTTATTATAACGCACAGCCCAACTCAACTCGGTTATTAGTTCGATTCGGAAGGAAAGGCTGGGGACGTGTTTGCACGTGGAAAGTGCTAAACCCAACTGGAGGAGGTGAATTCTGCAATGCAGTTCGTTCTAAAAACATAAATCTGACCCAGCCACGTGTAAATCATACTTACCTTTGGCTTCCAACGCAAAACTACAGTCTGACGGATCCCATGGAGTTTTACGAGCTTCCCTTTCATGGAATAGATACGATGTCTTCTACACTGTGTAAAGAATTTGAGCTGAATGATGTTAATTATATTCAATGTCACACAGGTTAGTCAAACTCAACAGGCAAGCTTCATCTTTCCCGTTTTTGTGTTCTGTTTCCTTTTTTTCTCATAATGTTGTTGTTATAAAACAATAGCACAATAACTCTCGTAAGATTTGGACATTTACGAAGAGAGGTCCCCATACACTCCGAGGACACAACCAAAACAAATTTTAACCCTAAATCATAGATCATGGGATCAAATGGGAAAAGATGTTTGGATAATGACTTTGGTTATGCATATCGGCGGAGTAACCGATTTCTGCACAGATCAATAATGAATAACTGATATTACTCTGGCGTATGTCAAGTCCAAAAGTTACACATTTGTTTGAATAAAATGTCATCACAATTTCAGTGACCAGCAGATATACACCATGCTACACTGACTCGAGCAAATAATGGCACTGTTAGCGAGAAAAATCCATCCGGTGTGAAAGCAGATATAGTCCGCCGTGAGTCACAGTCAGGGCTCCATAGGATAACGGAATAAACCCAATTAATCCTGATGTGCAAAAATAAAAAGGGGTTTCAACACTACTACTGTAATCCAGGAATAGATACAAACTATGCCAATAAGGGACTAAAATATTAGCAATATCCTAAACAATGGAAGATCTTGTTTTCTTGCTCTGCAACAGGTGGATTGGTGTTTGGATTTGTCATATCAGTTGGCACATTGGTAGAAATAGATTCATTTATTAATCCGTAGTTGAAATAATCAAGAAAATGTAACATTAAGTTGATAAAGGCATCATAATACTGTACATTGTACTTTCTCACAAAATTGAATGTGTGTAAATCCCATAGTTGAATTGTGTAAATCCCATAGGAATGGAGAAAAAGGGTGTGCTTACAAAACCTGCCTTATCTAAAGTATATTAGATGTGTTTTGTTAAAACAACAACAAATATATGATATAGTGGTTGCATTAATGTCAAGATCATCTTTAATCCTTGCACAATTTTTTTGTTTTGGATTTTTTTTTTATTCACGTACTATAACAATGACCCTACACTCCCAGATGAAAAGAAATCTGAAATGTTTTCTCCACTGATTTTGAGGAAAAGAAATTGAGATGACATTTTATTCATTTTCAAGACAATGTGTGGTGTTAATAACGTTTTAACTAATTTCTTTAGGGGTTTTCTCTTCACCTCACGACAGGACTACGAAAAAAACAGCGTAGATAGGCATAGACATGTCATCGTTAAACTGCAACGCTTCTTTTAATAAGTCGTAAACTTTAGTAAGATAGTAACATTTCAGTGAGTGTATTGTAACTGCGTTTTGAACATTCCGAATTCTTGAACCAATCAATTATGTTCATATTAAAGCAGTGTTATATTATAAAAATTCAGATTATTTGTGCACAAGACTAATTCGTTTGTGTTTAGATGGTATTTCTGACCTTGATGCCTACGAGACATCGTAAATTATGAAAAAACGAAAGCAAATAAATATACAACCAGAAAGAAAAGAAATGAAAAACATCGTAAGTGACAGAATTTATATGTTAGCATGAAGCATAACAAAATATATATTTTATCAAGTTATGGCTTTTTCCAGTAGCTCCAAAATGAAAAATGGCAAAGCAAGCCTTGTGTTACTTACGTTACAATTTGCTGTCTGGAATAGTTATTTGACTTCCCCAAAGAATTTGAAATTAAAGAGTACTTTTAACAGTTCATGAACATTATTAATCTTGAAAAGACGAAAAGATTCGAAAAACATTAAAATGGAAAATGATTGATAATTTTACTCTCTGAAAATCCTTTTGTACGGTATACTATTATGATCAAAGAGGTTTGAGCAACGTCACTAGTACTGCTCCCAGCAATACTAGGCCTACGTTTTGAAGCATTGGTCAGTGTATTTTCACTAGTACACATTGCGGGGAAAACAAACATGATTATCGGATTCTCTATAGTTAAGTAAAAATCCTCAATTTCGTGACTAATCTTTGGCAAGTAAGGTTTATTTTCGACGATTGATTTGACTTCAAAGGACATTTTAGAAGGTTTTTAGCCCACATGTCCCTCTGGGAAATATCGGCAATTTCAACAGGAGGGGGGGAGGTAAAGTTTCTACAGGGGTAAATTTTAAATAATGGTCCAAATGACGTTTAGTGTGAGATTTTGACCACCACTCATGCTCCTGGAGCATAGGTTGTGGCAACCGTTCCAGAGCGGAGCTATTCATTATATTTAACGCTGACCACAATTTAAAATATATAAAATTGTCATTATTTTTTAGGTTAAAGGCAGAGGGCCAGAGGAAAAAGTTCTAGGTAAAAAAAAATAAAAATAAATAGCTACCCTTTGAGGTTAGTGAGGGAGACCTGCCCCTGGAGCATGGGTGGTGGTCAAAAACTACCGCGTACGTAAAGACACGGCTCCTCCATTGATTTACGTTACACCTTCTTATGCTAACCGATGGAACTGCATGAGGTATAGGCGCTATCAGGGGGAGTAACGGTGGATATTTTAATCTAATTTTCTCGGACCGGGAAACAGTCACTCAATTATGGTTATTGAACTTTTTATTAACGAATCACTGTTGGCTTTGCTATTGGGTTTCCGGTAAAGTCTTGGCTCATCGAGCGTAACATGGCGGTAATTACTTTAACTAGCGACAAGTTGTTTGCCATAACAAATTGTAGCAATACCTCGAAGCAAGGAATTCAGTATGTTTAAAATGCCGTCTGAAGCGCCTTCTTTGGTGACTGAGCGGGATAGAGCCATCAAATCTACCAGATACTTCAGCAGACAGTTATCTGTATCTGTATTGCTCATAATTCTGATTTGGTTGAGCAACATTTAGAGAAAATAATGGTAAGTCTTCGAAAGCGCAGAAGCGAACGATACAAGTGAATGGGATTTTGTTTACTTACATCGACGATTGCACAATCGGTGACGTCACCACCTCACAGCGCCCAAGTCAATAATATTGACTTTCGCTGCAGAGGTGTTGCTAGAAAACCGATTTTCATTTTGGCTTTTGTAACCAAATCGTATGTAGCATTAATATGACACAGTTACATATAAAATCACTATAAATAAGCTTTCCATTGGTATATAGCTTATTAAATATATGCCGTCCGAGCAATGAGGATCACCTGTAAAGATACTTTTAAACTCAATCAAACCAGTATAAGACCTTGACCCTTGCTGAATAAACATTTGACCTTTAGCCTAGTTTGCTGTATAGCTCCATTACGATGCATTTTACAGACAGGTCACCATAGACTTTTTTACTCCTTGTTACCACACGAACAATTTCAGCTATACTAAACGTTATTTGGACCATTATTTAAAACCCCGGGTTTAAAACGTACCCCTGTAGAAACTTTACCCCCTCCTGTTGAAATTGCCGACATTTCCAAAGGGACATGTGGGCTAAAAAACTTCTAAAATGTCCTTTGAAGTCAAATCAATCGTCAAACCTTACTTGCCAAAGATTAGTCACGGAATTGTGGATGTTGACTTAACTACTATACACGAGAGAGAGTCTCTTGAACAGGAGTATGTTAATTCTGTCATTGATGTTAATGTTTTCTATGCTTGAAAAGGTAGAAAGGAAGTCGGTAAGACAGTAGGCCCCAAGAAAAGATTGGTTTGTTGTTAAGTTTCATGTTAATTCATGCATTTCAATATCAAAGGCAGAAATCGGACTAATTTGTTGCACTCTATGGTTGGTATTCTGAAAAGGAGACTAACTTTAGACCTGGGTTTAAACCAGGGTTAGTCCTACAAGCGGGGACCTTTTTTTCTTACAACATACTCTAAAAGTGTGCTGTAACGGGCAAGAAAATTCCTCATGGATGGGCTGTTCAAGCCCATCCATGAGGAATTTTCTCACCCGTTATATTTAACTCTCACAGTATTTTGAAAGGAAAAAAAGTTCCTTCTTGTAGGACTAACCCTGGTTTAAACCCAGGTCTAAAGTTAGTCTCCCTTTCAGAATACCAGCCTCAATTTTTATCTTTTGCTCCACATAATCTTATTGGAGGATCTCATTAATCTGGTTCTAAAGCCATATCAAACAAAATTCGATACGCACTTTTATATCTTTAACAGTGTAATAAATAATTATTAATATTACCGTTATTATTTATATACAGAAAAGGTATTGTTTGGCATTAGTGTCCTTTTGTTGGAAGAACACAGTTGCATTGGTCGGTGCCATTATGAACTCCGAATGGTGAAATGTCGATGCGACCCCATGTGTGTTATATACCGTGATTGCTGCTACGACTACGATGACGTATGTCTTACTAATCAAACGCTCTCATCTGTTATTTCCAATAGAGAAGAATATACGAAGTTGCTATTCAGTGCCTCTGTTTGCTTACCATTACCATCATTGGGCGATCACAATTTTCTTCTCGTTTCAAAATGTTCTCCATGGTGGTCCAATCACTTTATCCGAGAATATTGCGAAAAAACTTTCTTTAGTGGGGTCTATGGCAATCTTTCAAAAAGCTGGCCTGTTTTTGATAAAGAGAACATCAACTTTAAGAATATATTTTGCGCTATTTGCAATGGAAGGAGTCCATTGGACGTACGACCTATGCGTGCAAGTATAACCCGATCTCAAACTAATAGAGCACAAGATGTGGTAATTTTCCAGGCAGGGCAATATATTCGAACATGTAGAAATATAACACATACATGTCCTTTCTCAAATTCAAGTGTGCAAACGGCTTGCAAAGCATACTCTGCTGAGACCAGTTGCAGATTAGATAAGATTCTTGTAAACGGCAAAACTGTCAAGGAATATTTTTTGTTTAAGAACCCTCATTGTGGTGTCTGTAATGGATATGAAAGTATGACCTGTGAAACATCTCCACAAGCATATAACTTCAAAATATATTCATCATTCTTTGAAGTAATATGGCAATTTACAAGTTCTAATGATGACGTCTCTACTGAATGTCTGCACGGACAGGTGAAAGACCCGTTACTCGGTTCTTGTCGTGCAAGGCTTGTCTGTTTGAAAGGTTTTACTCTTCGTAATGCGTCGTGTGTTCCAAGTGAAGAAATAGCATGGCGGTTAGAAGCTTTGAGTTGCGTCAACGAATCATCTCATATAATATTCCCTGCAAAATTAAAGCACTATGGAACACAGGGTGATATGAACATTCCCGAAGAATGTTTTCTTCACTTGCTGCTTAATAGGGAACAAAATACAACTTACGGGGTAAATGGGAATACTACTGTGCAGAATGCCAATACCTCAGGAACTATAGTGTACAAGTTAAGTAAGTTTCCAAAAGAGGGATATGGTGTGACCATAGTCTTGAAGGACACTTTGTTATCCAAACTGGAAAATATCTTGATTCGAAACATAATCAGGTCGAATGATGTATACCATGATTGTAGGATCAACGAAATAGAAGTGCTCGTGTATTGCCAGAAACAGATTAAGTGTAAGGCCACCTGGTTGGAAGCCTCTTTAGATACACTGACCATAACGTATTCCGATATATTTGGAGAAGTTTACAAAATTAACCACACATATGTTGTGCCCTTTTTGGTAATCTACCATGCTTTATTTAGGATTGACTATGACACCTCTCGATATAATGATAACTCTGAAACGATCCTGATCTGTGGCGACACAGTACCGATTATGAACTGCCCTTTGATTACAATAAGTCCAGAAGACTACGTTGTAAAGAATTCCATTGCATCGAAAGTGTTAATCTATAAGAACATTAACTACACAAGTAAAGATTTCATCATTTTGCCGAACGGTAAAGCTCAGATATGTTATGATACTGTTGTCCAAAGTTCTAACATTAGTGACTACACTGCCAATGACGCTGTTTTTGAGAAATACAATATATTCGAGTACTCTGGTCCATTAGACATCATTAACTTTGTAGGTGTTACTATCTCCTTGCTCTCGTTGATGGCGACATTTACTGTTCATTGTTTATTCGCTACTCTTCGAAATGCGCACGGAAAGGGAATAATGAGCATCTGCGCGTCACTTTTCTTCGGGCAACTTCTGCCACTTTTGAGCGATAAACTTATCATTCCAGAACCTGTTTGTGTTGCTTTGGCTGCAGTCGGTCATTACGCCTGGTTGTCGGCATTCACCTGGATGAGTGTCATTGCGGTCAATCTTGCAAACACATTTGCATTTAATCGCATGCAGCAGACGACTGACACGTTTATGACAGTATATGTGTATCCAATAACTGGCTGGGGTCTGCCCATACCAATCATTGCTACATGTTTAGGGTTACATTTTACTGACCTACCTTTTGAATACGGCGGGGAGGCATGCTGGATAATTAATGGCACTGCCAATTTTATCGCATTCGGTGTACCCATACTTATTGCGATCATATTTAATGGAGTGTTTTTCACCATTACCAGCATAGCACTGTATAAAGCAACCAAGCAATCGGAAGCGCTTGACAGCACAGATATAAAGGAAAAATGGAAGGATGCCAAAATATGCGGAAAGGTGAGTAGAGAGCGTGGGGTGGGCGAGAGACTTAGATCACGGGTCCATTCTGGAAATAGTATGTAGGCCTAATTGTATATGAAAACGCAACACAAGAGAACCCCTAAAAACAAACAAACAAACAAAAATTTACAAGAACATACACACATAAAGGATAATCAAGCTAGTTTGTTAATTATAGGAATAAAAGACGCTCTAAGCACTTTTGACTAGAACACTAAGTCATGCATGAAGTCTTCAATAACTGATGTTGTGTGAAAGGTTGAATGGGGTTAAAACAAAGGTTAATGATGATAAAAGTTAATGGGGCAACGAGCGATTTTGAGGCACTCAAATATTGTGTCATAATAGCAATTTCATATAGATTACACACTCTTGCATTGTATTTCGCTACAAAAATGTCTTAAAAGAGAGAAAAAAGGCGATTTGGATTTGCTTCTATTTCAATGTAATTTCGTATTTACTCCTAAACGAAATAAAACAAATTCACAATTTTTGTACCAAAGAAACATTTCTCGGCTTAATCCTTTCAGATGGGGATATTTTTGATGGAAAGCTTTGCATTAGGGCAAAAATCAGTACTTTCGATTTTTTAAGGGACACCCGATATGTGAAATATCTCGTTGCACCTTTAAGTTTGAAAGAACGTTGTCTCTGAAGTATTACCACTATTCCGTCAAGTGCTGCACAACATCATACAACTCATTCCTCGTTGGTTATTCATTGATCTTCATTTGCGTCCGATTCGCTTTCGTTGTCAGACTCCATTGCTAATTCCCACCAAACTCGTTCAATTTCAATATTTCAATGGCACAGGTGTTATTTTTATCCCAATAAGAGTTCTCCGCATTATGTCGCACTGCATTTGTTTAATCAGAAACTGCAATTTGTTCCACCGTCTCATCAAACGATTTCTTAATCGCTGCCATACTGAATTGTACATTGCTCCTAGAAACGTAACCCTTCATGTTGGCCAATTGGCCCATATTAGCTCTTCAGGGTTCACGTACAGTGGTAGGGAGGCCGAGGCCAACATACAATTTAATGGCCGTATTGTTTTTAGCTAGAATGTAAATTTCATATTTTTGAGCCCGTGAGTCATTTTGCTTGATGACATTGTTGAGTTATTTTTTCGTATACTTTTCAGTCGTTCTTACACTTCTTATTTTTTCCTATTTGATATTGGAAGTTTCTTATCTTTGACGCTATGATAACTTGCATTATCCGTTATGACAATGGACTCTGGGTATGTTTAGGAATAACTGCGTTTCCACCCATTCTTGGTTGTTTAGTGTTCATCTCCCTATGATAATCCCCTAATGCGTTTATGGCGACAAAGCTGATTTTGGTTCCGGGAACAAATCCATCAACACTCCCAGCATGCAGAATTACTAACCGTTGCCCTCTCCTCAGTAGTGTTGCACAACAAACCTACTCTATAGAAACTGTACAACAAGGTTTTCACGCATGCGTAAATCGACTCTAGTCACGGACCCTAGTCCCCGACGGCACTTCGCCCCTGTGTAGTACCGTGTGTCCCCCCAAAAAACCGCAACACTTGGTGGCAGGCGCCATAAGTTTTGAACAAAAGCACGTGACTACTTATTCTTTGTTCTAGGATAAGATGGGACTGTTAGCTAATATTCCTGACATTTCATAAGATAGAGTCAATAAGATATGACCCCAAAATCAAATAACCCACAGAAACCATTTTACAAAAATGAGGAGCTGGTTTAACCCCGGCAATGAAGAACAGAATGGCCAATACAATATTGATCGCAATCAACATTTACGTGCCCAAATTTCTTGCAGAAAAACTTTTACTGGGTCAAATGACTGCATTTATATACATAAATATTATTTAAATGATAATAATAAAACATTAATTTATTGGTGATAAAATATGTTTCAAGGAGATATAAAAGTATGACTAAGTCATAGACAAACCCCACATTACATAAAATGATAAATGCGTTGGGCTGCAACTTGCTTGTTACTGAAAATAATGTTACATTCTCAACTTTATGAAAGTAAAAACCTATGTTTTCAACACAAAACTCATTAACAATATCAGTATATTCATTTTGTCATTAAATTTTGGGTTAAGATAACTCTTTGTGTGCCGTCACAAAATGATGATGAATGATTAGCTCTAAACCAATGCAGTCATTTGGACAATACGAAGAGTTTGTTGATCATACATTCCTAATTTAATCTTTTTAAGTGTGTTAAAATGCATGCTTTTAGCTATTATTACCAATGGAAACATCATGTTAATATTTGTTGCAGCACCTGTCTTTTAAAACGTGGAAAAGGGTGGTTGGACTTAGAGATTCATATTGGTGGTTCTGGGCGCAAAACGTACAGTGCCGTATTTGTAGTTAATAGCGCCTCAATTTGGTTAAATGGGTCCTGCAGGTTACTTGATGTCATATCTTTAAAAATATTGACTCTTTATAAACTTTTCAGGGATATTATCTAACAGTCCCATCTTTCCTTACAACAAAGAATAAGCAGTTACGTGCTTTTGTTCAAACTTATGCCGCCTGCCACCAAGTGTGGCGTTTTTTGGGACACACGGTACATTCCTATTTATGCAAATAACCAAGAAGGCTTTCGGCTATTTATAGCGCTCGATCCAGCCATGGCTGATTGACCTAAGTTTAAATGAACCGCGTTGCAGTAAATCTTTGTGTGAACATTGTGCATGTCATGCATACTATGCTTGACCGCGCCGCAAATGAACCTGCTGAGTCAAAACACATTTTTGCGCATATAATTATGACAGCAATCAATACTCCCATTGTATTTTCCAATTCAAACTTGGTTCCACTGCCGAAAAATAGCCATGCATATTTGCAATGTCAGCGTAGTAAACGTAAATGTCACCCTGCATAGATGAGGCAGTGTGTTCAGAATTGACCAAAGTGACACCGACACAAATAGCACATCTCGCTAGTCAAATTACTAGCACAAAACAACAACACCACTCACAAACGGAAAATCTGATTTGAATTCTGTTTTCAGCTTCCGATAGCTGAGAAAATCCTGGATTCGCACATTGTCATTGCGCATTTATTTCTGAGCACCTGAGGTCTGAAAAGTCTCTCGAACTTCATGACTGCATTTTCGCATTCCCAAAAATTTTCCCAAGCTGCATCACAAAAGTATAACGCCATCATGCCGTTAATAAGCAGCTCTCTTCATCCATCATCGGAACCAGTTGTGACGAAGTTTGATCACAGCAGCCAACAACATCCCGCTGTGCATGGATTACACCAGCATCAGTTCACGCACTACTGCCATTTGAAAACACGGACATTTAGTTTGAATTTCCCAAGAAAAATCGAAGACCGTGTAGGAATTTTTTGTCAAAAAAGGTTCCTTTTATACCACCTAAAACCGTTATACAGAAAAATTTCTAACCGGTCACGTATTTTTGTTTTAAATCCTTATTATTAAACCCGGATATCACATTTTCACAGACGCCTACTAAAGTCTGTTGAAGAGACTCTATTTGAACAATGGCAGTCATAACAATAACCCAGCCGGATGTTGTCGGCTGCTGTGAAGTTCGATCGTGTGTTAGGAACCCACCATTTTCATCTTTGTCTACCCAACGCAAGGTGTGACAGGTGTTAACCGTGTTTCGTCGAGATTTGTGAAGGTTCTTTAGTTTGTCTGATGATTTAAATTTTGCGTTCTAGATATTTATGTTGGAGTAAAACCATTTCGGCTAATTCAATCAGGAACGTTTGCAATTCTGATATTCAAATTTAAGTCCAAAGCTTTTCAAAAGTTTCCACAGACTCGTTCTCCCACCAATGAAGTTAATATCGTGACGAAGAGTGGTCAACAGTTTATCTAATGTTAGTGCTGCAGCATGAGGTCAAAAGGGCCTTAGATTTCTACTAACCAGGGCCAGAATAATAACATTTTCAATCCTTGCTAAAATCGATCATTGGGTTGTGTAGTTCACGAAAATACCTGATGACAAAAGTGATGGCAATTCGCGTAAACTAACATTTTCCTAAATGGCCGCTATTTTAAAGGCAATAGCGCTACTATACCGAATTAGTGTCGAAATGTATGTTGTCTGAGTGAAGAAGTTCTATATACAATTGCCATAATTGTGAGTCATGACAATTTATATACAAGGCTATTTTTCAAAATGGCCGACATCTCATCTAAGAAAACCGTATATTTTTTATATAACATATGAAGATGATTTTGGTGTCAAAATAAGTGTTTTCAAGGAGTTCGATAAAACTATTTTCAAAACACCAAGAAGAATACAAAAGTGATATTTTATTTTCATATGTTACTGTTTTCCAAGATTTTAATACAAGTACCCAAGAGTGTTAGAGTTACTCCAATGCCGGGTGATGTTTTAGCTCCATTCCTTTTCATCATAGTAGTAGACTTTCTACTGAAGAAGGCCACATCAGATTATGACTCTAGAATTGTAACACACCCTCGCCGCTCCAGACGATACCCAGCCAAAGTATTGAATGACTTGGATTTGCTGATGATATTGCCCTGCTGGAATCCACTCTTCCGAGGGCACAGTCCCAGCTGACCAATACTGCAGCGGCAGCAGAAAATCTTGGCCTCATAATAAGCGTATCCAAGACACATGAGTACATGACTGCAAATTGTCATCCTCATCCAACACTTCAAGTCTATGATGAATCCATCAACCATGTGACAGATTTCAAATATCTTGGCTCCAAAATGGCATCTGCTGCAAGCGACCTAAAAGACGCAAAGCATTAGCATGGAGTGCCTTCTGGAAGCTAGAACGTCTGTGGTAAAGCACCCAATTATTCTGTGCTAAAGCCCCCAATTATCCATCTCTGCAAACGTCAAGTTATTCAACACTACCTGTGTGACCATCCTACTCTATGGCTGTGAATCCTGGGTGCTATCACAACACATGGAAAGCAAAATCAACGCATTTGCTACCTCTTGCTATAGGATTATGCTGGACATAAAACGGAAAGACCTTGTCTCAAACACCATCTTATATTCAATGACTAAAACTGAGCCTCTTATCCACCTTGTAAGACATCGCCAGCTGAGTTTCCTTGGACACATCCTTCGTCTGCCAGAGGAAGAGCCTGCTAGAAGATACGCTCTCTACATACCACCTCATGGCGAAAGGAGACCTGGACGTCCACATCAACGTGTGCTAGGGTATGATAAAGGCATGATACAAGCTGAGCAGATAGCCGCACTTGCCAAAGATAGATGTGCATGGAGAAATATTGTAATCGCCTGCTCCGCAGCCGAAGGATGATGATGAATGTCGCGCTGAATGTGGCAAAGTGATAAAATGTATTAACCCAGATGCTTGATAATTAATACCAACTCAAAATCCTCAGTAACACCTCATTGGAACTTCCTAACTGCGCGTTATGGTTCCTATGAACGAAAACCCAAAAGATTGACTACCAACATATGTACACGTGACCAAGACCATATAAGTGTTTGAAATTCTCGGCCATTTTACTCTTGGCATATCTGAAAGAAACAAATAATAGTTTCTACGAAAGTAATACAGGCCTTAACAACAAAGTCCCCATGTAATCCCCAAATATATGTGACTCACGACTCACCTGACAGTTTTGAGAATATTGCCGTTGAAGTCCTTGACCTAAAATACTTACACTTTGTCACCAAAATCGTCACGGGCATCTTAGGTGCTGTATAATATGAGGTATAAAGGATGTTCAATAGTTTTATTGAACTCCTTGACCCTCCTTGACCCTGAATATCGTTCATGTGACACAAAATCATCTTCCTAGGCTATATTATAAAATATGTTACTTTGGCGTAAAAAATAAGAGCTGTCAGCAATTTGGCAAATATCGCACATGCAACCTTTGATATTTTGGGAATATTTTTAGTGACCTCCTTTACCAAGAAAAAAATTTTAAGACCAAAAATGTTTCTTAGGTGTTTGTTGTTTTTAAGATGGCTTCCAACTTTGGAAAAATGGCGTTGTAGCAAACTTCCCCATCGCTTTTGTTGTCATCACTGTTGTCATGAATCTCCACCATTCTACGGTTAAATTTGCGATGATTGATGGACAAATGTTATTAGTCCGGCCCGGTGTCATATATTACAGTGTCAGTGTGAATGAGTGTCCTACCATCCACCTGTCTATTGTTTTCTCCATTGAGTGTTGGTACCCAACATGGCCTGTCTCTACAAAGGTCACGGTTTATTCAGTAAATGTGTCATGGTAGATAGGACATTCTCTCGTGGGGGACTCAGTTTCTTTACACCGGTACCCATCCCTTAGTGGTTTGTGCTGCACCGCACCACCTTTGGATAAATTCCTCATCCGGCATTTTACGAATGGGTGTTTGCATGTCAAAATCGTTTAGTTTACACAGGGTATCTTCTGTCAACCGATTTGGTTTAATTATTTTAAGAAGTAATGACAACGTTGCTAGGTATTTCTGTAACGGTTTTCCATTCTCTCCATTACATTTCTAGCAAACTATTCTTTTTCCGAATAAACTTGTGAAACAATGTGCTCGGTACATGTATCAGTTGTAACGTTTGCAGAGGAGAGAGAGTTGTACGTGTGTGGATGGTTTAAAATTGTTTTGAATCAATTTACCGGACGTGGGTCCAATGGGACAGTATTTTGTGACGTCTTGTGGAAAAGCGCAGGACTCCTGATTATTAGTTTGTGAGTTCGAGGCCCGCCGGGCCAACGTGTTGTGTCCCTGGCACTTGTCTCACTTCCCCCAGGTGTAAATGGGGAGCTGTTAAGGGTAGGCATACTGTCCGCCGTATAATTGGCTGCAGAATTTCAATATAGTGCTTGGGCTACGAGGCGATATTTGACATATTGGTACCATATAGAGGGGCAAAACGAGAGTGCTGCTACCAAGTTGTCAGACACTTCACTTAAATATTTCTGCATGATAGACTTTCCAAAGTAGCAGCTTAAGCCTGCTAATTTACATTAACACAATGGCTGCCATTCAAGTTGCTCCATAACTGGTTCAGCCATTACCCTGTCTTGTAGAAGGATTATTTTGGCAAAAAATGTTACAACAGGAGATGTTTTATATGGACAACCAGCAGAAGTCAAAACACATAAATTCTTAATTAAACCTAATTTGCATTATCAAAAATGGCCGCAATTTTCGTAAATTTTAAGAATAAGTTTAATTTGACTCTTTCAACATCAAGCGGTATATATGGAGGAACTGTTACACTCTAAAAGTCTAGAATTACACTATTGCACCAAATCGAAAACTATTAAACATTTATGTATTCAAGACTTCCAAGGTGACAAAGCCCATTACATTGATTAAACAAAAATGATCCGCCATTGAAATTGACCTCCATAACTAGTTTTGTGTCAGGCTATATCCGGACTCGTTGAAGAAAGAAAGATTTTAGGTTCAAAAACTGCTTAAATATGACGGTGTTTGATTAAAAAACAACCAAATTTTATGGCACTTCATGGGCCAATCTATTTAATGAACCTTTTTGCATATATCCCACATAAACCGCCATTGTTACCCAAACATTTCAGCACTTAAGTGCTCTTTAAATGGTGGCCAGTTTTCAATCAGGGGCAGTTTAAGTGTTAAATCTATTGCACTTGCAAATTTCATATGTCTATACCTAAAGACCTTTAAAACACCCTGACAAAAAAAAATCCACAGAGTGGACCCTTTTCCTTGGGTATGGGAAAATTGCTCCTAGATCTGACAACAAAAGAATATCTAATACCCGTACAATTTGGCGGGGGCGACGGTGGCGGTGCTGTTGGGTCGATAGCAGATTATTCCTTAGGGGGTTAGGATATAGTTTTAAACCACTTACTTTTTTTCATACGAATATCTGATGATCCATTCTTGCACTAAAGTTATAGTGTATTTCAGTGTTATTTCAATATTTTATAGAATTATCATTTTGCCAGTCATTAGCAATATCATATCAATCTGTATCCAGCAACAAATTGACATACCGCATTTTTATATAAACTATTGACCAACGCAAGCAACGTTACTTATTACAAGTATTTGACACTCTAGTCCTCTTGAAGAGTACACCACCATATCTTGGGTTAGCTTGCAAATAAGGTGTTCTATGTTCAACTAGGAGCGAGAAGAGAAGAACTGATGAAGTAGGCTCAAAGAATGGACTACCACAAGGGGAGTATGCCTGCACCTCTCCTGTTTCACACAATATACAACGGACCCAAACTTAGGAGTGCGGAAACCTGTTTTCGTTCAATATACAGATGATCTTGGAATATTAGCGCAACAAGATGCAGACTTCACATTTATTGAAAGAGACTCTCAAAGCTTTGGATGAACTCACTCCTACTACGAGGAAAACCACACGTACAAATCCGCCAAGACACAGGGTGTGGCCTTGCCATCTAAGCAAACCTGGAGCCAAACCGTCAGCTTTAGTAAAGACACTATCAGTGATTTGTTAAATCAGCAAATACGAAAAAAAAAAAATTCATCAAAAATTAGGTTTTTGCAGTATGTAACAAGTCAGGTATCCTAAAATGACCCTGCAAATTAGACCAGAAGCAACTTAAAAAGGACAGAATCGGCGATTTTAGTCATTACGGTCCGTTCGGACACTTACTACAAACCAGTAAGTGAATGGAGAATCGTATCTTGGTAACACTGCCGTTTTCGACCTTTTCTGTAATTCTCAGCCTGTAAAAGTGTAACTTATGGGATTTACAGACTTATCTTTACTTCTGAAAGTATTAGACTACAAATTTCATAATTTTTCAAATCACTGATCAGTGTCTTTAAAGTAAACCTGGTATGGAAACCTGGAGAACTGCGATAACCCTGTATACCTATGAGGAACCGCCTCTCTCTTCATTAGACCCACATCAAGAAGACACCGAAGATTTAAAGTACGGTTCACGCAATAAACATCAATGGAAGAACCTTATTATCCTAGCGAATTGCTCCACCCGTAGTTAGAGGGCATGTAAGCCACTATGTCCGGGACAGAGGCCTGCTGCCAACCGTCCGGAAATCCATACAGAGTTTTCTTGAGCTAAGTCCAACCTCTTGAATAGGTCTCTAAGGAGTTTAAGTTTAAGACGAGTTAAATCTATTGGTATTAAACCCTGGTGAGAATCTTCCACATGGAGCTCACTACTCCATTGGCTGAATGGCGATGCCTCAACAGAATAAGAACCAGAATCGGCCATTCTAAGGTTTCATGCGGAAGGGAGGTACTGGAAGTAGATCAGGACACTTACTGTGTTGTGGAACAGCACCACAGGCAATGTAACATCCATTGTTGCCATGGTGAGCAACATGCCCTGATGGGAAAAGATCAACCCCATGCAATACAACTGAATCAACCATTTTAAAGCCTCTGCCGGATTTATCACAAGATGTCTTCGTCCAAAACCAACGGAGAACAGAACATAGACATTTTAGAGGGATTTGCCCATAGACATCCGTCATAGGTAGCGAGGGCATGTGTAGCGAGAGCAAGAGTGTAGCTGCCAAAGTATCTAATATGAAGCACACTATGTCCGGACCAGAGACCAGCTGCCAACGCTTCCTTAAATCCAGATAGCGTTTCTTAACCATCGGCTACCTGAGCCATTTTTTGATAACAAAACTCCAGAGGGGGGGGGGGGGGGGTGGTTACACCCCCCTGTGATTTTCGTTACTGACAACCGATTCCTGTAAATTTGGTACCAACGGATAGCTTAGGGTTTTCTTTCCATGGGTACCAATTGAAATAGTACTAACATCCCATTATGACGTCACCATGACGTTCATAGGTGAGGAAAGTACCGCAATACGATATAGGGTGGAAAATTGATATTCGCAATTTAATAATGTGAGCGACTCCCTCCAAACACCCTATTAGTAGCTGAAAATGATTCGTTATATAACCACTAATCCCAGTTTCCATCAAGTGCGTCACAACCCGCCATGACCCTTGCTTTCCTCCCTGGTTGGCGCACAATTGCATTTTTTCACTGTTTGTGGCTATGAATGGCAGAGTTTTGCTGACATGCCGAACTTTCTGGACGGCCTGTGACGTAAGCTAGGCCTGTTTGGTCCTCATTTTGGTATCACAGCAAGAGGAGGACCATAGCTATCAATTGGTACAAAATCAAGTGTTATGTGATGTCTTTGTTTGTGTTGGCATGTTGGTACTTCTCTTCCGGAGGGGGGTGGTTACCACCCCCCCTATCGATCATTTGGGATCACCCTGTATCTACCATACACGGTGGCCGATGTTTGTTTTTGGATTTAAAAGGAGCGGAACACATGTCAATTGGTAACCACCCCCCCCCCCCTTCGGTAGACGAGGTTAAGCAAAGCCAACCTCTTGATCAGTCGCTAAGGAGCTTAAGAGAGCTGCCTTGTGGAAAGAAACAATCGCTATCACATCAAGTAAACATCTATTGGCTAAATTGAACCTGGAGAGAATCTTCCACCTGGAGCTGTCTCCTCATGGGCTGGATGGCGATGCCTCAACAGAGGTTTCCTTGCAAGAAAGTGGGCTACTTGAAAGCATAGCAGGACACTACCTGTGGTTGTGGAACAGAACCACATACAATGGAACATCTCTCTGTATGAATGGTCAGACATGGAGGAAGCTGGCCAAGTTATTCACGTCTTTGATGGGTGATCTAGTTCACGACATGTGAACTTTTGAAGTTTTTAAACGTGGGATTTGAGAAGCTTTTAGTCCAGAACATTGTCTTTGCCAGTAATGCGCTGACAGAGTCACATCAATTACTGAATATGAATGCATACCTTTGATGTACCTTGTCCTGTTTTGAGTTCCACACTTCATAAACATATTGCAGCTAATTTCATTGTTGAAGGCCAGGCTGGGGGTCAGTACAACTGTGTGCAACATGTATTGTGTGCAGAAAAAGGGGCGTGTCGGTCTCTCTTGCGAGCTTTTTAGAGCCGGTACTTCCTCGAGGCCAAATGCACAAATCTCTACAAGTGACATCTCTCAACTTCTTTGCAAACTTCAAGAGTTCATGTTGTTAGTGTGCAGCTAGATTACCAACCAAAGATGAGAACAACTTGCAGTACTAATTGTTTGAGGCAAAGAAAGGTGAAATTGAATCTGGCCAGCTTCCTCCATGAGAGGACTGCCTAACCCTTCATGCAGAGGGGGCAAACTATATGGTGCCGTAGAAGCCTCTCCAGACACTTCAAGCCCCAATGGTCATGGATGGATTGCACGTCCAGATGGTAATTTGATCATCAAGTGGATGAATGGCAAACCTGCAGCAGACGTTGTTTTAGAATGTGCAAGTTGCCAGACTGTATGTATGGCTAATGGAATGTCCTGTACAGATTTGTGCAAGGTATCGACATGTGAAAACATGAAAGGTGAGGTCATTACATTGGACAGTTCTGATGATGAATATCGGACTATTAAAGGAGACAAAATACAGAGGATTGGCAAATACTTGTAATGAGAACTTTGTGAATTGGAGAATAGTTATGTATAATGCGTTGGCAAGATAAATGTTATTTATGGCCAAAATATGCACGCATCTCTAATTTATTGAAATAACTACTGAAACACAATGTAGTACAGGAATGGACCCTCAAATATTCTATGCAAATTAAGTGCTTTAAAACTATGTATATAGACATATTTATTCTGAGTGTAATACATTAACACTTAAAACGCCCGTGATTCAAAGTGGCTACAATTCAAAAAGCAACGCAAGTACAGAAATGCTAATTTGGCAACATGGCGACCGTTTGTGATATGCAAATTAGATTTATTAAAATGGATGGCTATGAATTCATTTTGGTTGTGTTTAATCAACACCTCATTTTAGCAGTTTTGTACCTAAAATATTTCTTCTATGAGTCAGGATATGGCCGCAACTAGTTATGGCGCAATTCCAATTGCGGCCATTTTGTTTATGCAAATTAGCATGCTCAAGTTGTCACCTTGAAGTCTTGCATACAGACATGAATATTATTATACTAGTGCAATAGTGTAATTGTAAACTTAAGTGTTGTAAGATTCATCCATGTGATACCTTGACTAATTACTATTAAAGTCAAACTATGCTCAAAATTTACGAATATGGCGGCCATTTTTGGATTTCTGCAAATTAGATTTAATTAAAAATGCATGGATTTGAGTTCTGGTGGTTGTCCATTATCAAACACCTCGTGATGGCATATTTTCACTAAAAATCCTTCTACAAGACAGCATATGACAGACAAGACAGACAAAATTTCAAAGGCGGCCATTTTTTTATGCACATTAGCAGGCTTAAGCTACTACTTTGGACTGTCTATCATGCAAAATTATTTATAGCTTATGGTTTTCTGAATATTGAATATGACACCGGCTTTGCCACTCCTGATGGTTCCGAACAACCTATCTGGCCCAAGGACGAATAATTATGGTGGTAAATGTGAATTTATCCTAGTGACAGCGGAATAATGTAAAGCGCTTTGCGCATGAATTGTAATAAAGCGCTATAAATAGATGATGTGACCTCATGACTTCTCTTGTGGACATTCAGGACGCCTCTGTTGTTTTCTGGAGGCAAAATATACAGTAGTTTCTGTGCAAAGACCACAAAAATCGGTAATAAATTACTTGCAGAATCTTCTCCTTATCTAAATTGGTCACAAAATGCAGCTGGTAGCATTAGATTCATTTTGCTTGATAAGAAAGTTAGATTATGTAATTCTGAAACAAAAGTCACAGCAAAAACAGAATTTCCCCAATGCAAAGTATAGGAGCTTCTGCCTGCCAGTTTTTAGACTTTCTCTCTTACACCAACACGGGGCGTTCCTAACACTACACAATCCACATCCATCTATAATACTGGCATTTCAAAAAACAAACAAGTAACGCTTAATTGACTGAGGGGTTCATCACTCCCGTTAGTGCTCCGGGAGAGGGTGTTCCATGGACCAAAAGGAATGTTTGCACGAAATTTATACCACTGTGGTGAGGGTCGTTAGAAAAACCCCAAATCAGCATAAAAATAAATTTGTTATTTGGGCTGCAATTATGGGCAAAACTTGTTTTAAACCCGAAAATTAGGCACAAAGATGGAAAATTCAATGAGCCCTTGCGCTTACATCACAAACTTTTGAGACCTTATTTTATGTTGTTGTCTACTCTAGAAGAACCCAATTACATATATTTAAAAAAGAAAAAAATATGCATTTTTGGCAATCGTGTATTTTTACGAGTGTCGCAAAATACGACTTCATTTTCCCCATAAGTTCGTACGTAACGGTGTAGCAACGCCACGACTGTTTGCTTTCGCACTGAATTGTTAAATTAGTTTCATGTTACTAAAACGTTTTTACATGTACATGTATGTGTGTAACCTACAACAGCAAAAAAAAAAGTTTATGGTTCTTTGATTTTTACAAAATATTCTCACCCGACTTCCGTTAGAGCTCGGGAGTCCCTACTTACATGGGAACCCAACTAATTAACTCATAAGGGCTTGGCCTATTTAAATTTATTTTGTATGAAAAGAAGTCAGACAATTACGAAAAATCGGCGAAAAAATCCCACGCGTAAAACGGCCAGCGCGCGAAAAAAATTTGGGGGTCCATAGGAACCCCCGTCACTTAAGTGTTATAGTGTGTTCTTACTTTACATATATTTTGTTCCTAATTACTAGCCTCAATGAAAACAAAAGATTATTCAGTGTGGTATATAATTTTGAATGCACTAAAATTCACGAGGAAGCTAAGAAAGTGTTCTAACTGATTCTGTAATCATAACAATGGAACAATAAACTGTGGTTGTTTTTAGGCCCAAAACATGCATTCCATGTTTGGTTAGTATTTTTTTGTGGGTGGAGGGGGGGGGAGGGAAGTGGGCTGGAAAAAAAAAAAAACAATACATAATTTTGAAAAAGGATGAATTATGTGTTGATCTTTCGAAAATAAATGCGTCCGTTAAACACTTATTCCTTCTTTCTCTCATGTTTTAACAAAATTCAGATATCTAGTCTGGATGGGCTTACCTGGATTCTCGGTTACGTGGCCGGCTTGCGATGTCAGAGTCATCTGGTGGATCTTCGTCTTAATTAATTCTCTTCAAGGCGTTTACCCATATTTCTCTCTTTTGGATGTAACGATCGTGTCAAATCTCTTGGAAGTCTAAATTCAGCACCTAAATTTAAATTAATAAATAGTTATACTGAATTTTTAAAATAGCTAGTTCTTTTTAAGTAACACCTTCATATGTGACCCTATGAGCTCTAGTTTCGGAAACATATATGTCATTTGAATCAGTGCATGGTAATCGATGTATAAAAGCTTGTAATTGGAATATCGATGATCAGCACTGTGTCGAAAGTAGTTAGCATAGTCTAGGATGATTATTTCAAAGAATAATGCCTATAGAGTGCAGCGTCCTATTTAAAGGTGGGTGACTGATCAAAAACTTCGTCCCCCACTGCGGTCAAAAAATTGAGATTTTGGTATCACGGAGAAAGGTCCATATGTCTTTTTAAGCAGGGAAAATGTTACGCCCAGGATGTTTACTTACGATGTATGAACAAAAACGTCTATAAATTTGTCCTATGGGCCAATTTAGCGCTCATTTCTGCTTCTACTCCAACGTATGGTGATATTTTAGCAACAAAAAGGCCGCGAGAGGTGCGGCTATAGGTGACAATTGGGTTTTCAGGGCTACTTAGGCACTAGATCTGTCTTATAACTTTCTTTGGGAATAAACTGCTTATAGTATTGAGGTTTATTCCGTAAAAAAAGAGTTAGAAAAGAGAGTAGAACGAGGATTTTCTAGTATGTCAGTAACCAAAATACGTCGCATGAAACCAAAGCGCACCCTGGACTCCCGAGCGTACCTGTGAGCGCACTAGAGAAATTTTTGTTTGCTGAATATACCACCATACAAACGGCGGGGGGCCGATTCATCTCAAAGGTTGTATCAGGGGTTTTGGTGGTAATTTTGTGTGAGGGGAGAGAAAACATTCTAGGAGAAATCGATCCGCAATCGGATCCCTTACCTTTACCTCGTCATAACCAAGGTGGGGGGGGGTGGTGGTTACCACCCCCCCCCCTAGGTGAACTTCGCCCCGTGACCTAAATGCCAAAAACTTGCGCAAAATCTTCTAGGTAATCGTTCCTCTCCTCCTTTCCGGTCCATTTTAGCGAAAACAAATTGAATGCAGCACCTTCAACGGGGTTAAGGTATTCGTCAAAGTCGAAGGTTATGGGGGTGGTTGCCACCCAAGGATATTTTATGGTGCTTTTGAAAAGATTTGCCCAGTATGGCTTAAAACTCATGGTTATATAAAACTACCAATTGCCATCATTTGAGCTGAAAACCGCTGAAATCCGATATTTCCTACGTTTTTTAGCGCAAATTTGATTTTCGTGGGAAATGCCAGTTTGCCGACTCGCGGATTTGATTACGTCATTGGTTGAACGCCATACTAGGTATGTGGTACTTATTTTGTATCTAATGGTAAAGAGACCATAGCATCCACTGTCTCAAATCATAAGCTCGGGTGCTTTATAAACGAATCTCGTATCAAAATTGCACCCCCCCCACCCTTGGTAAACCGTGTTACAAAAAAGGCTTGTACGACGATGGTTAAAGATGGTTATTGAGCTAATCATATGCTATCATATAATCACATACATTTTGTATAGACCGTATTCATATGAGTCATCCCCCATACATGTTGGTGTCCAAGATGCATACTTCCAGGACTACAATACATCATCTGTCAATCGCTCCATTTTTAGCGATTGCTCAGGGATAATTGACAGGTTAATGTATTGTAGTACTGTAATGCGTCCTATTTTGTCCACCACATGGCTGGCTATGAATACGGTCTATAATGTCGTCAGCATTGGCGAAGGGAAAAGCATATCGGTTCAATTTAAAGATTTATTGGTCTGTAATAGGATATATATAGTTTCTTACATAATGACCTGTGTGTACGACGTAACAGTGGCCATACTGATCAAAGCGGGCAAAATATTAGTTGAAATTAGACGGTGGTTCGGGTCATTTTTGGTAGATCCGGGGGTTGTTGAACCGCTGAGTTCAATGGAAGTCATTTCAAATCCGTGTGACGTCATTAAAGGTTGCAACGAGAGATTTCAAACGTAACAGGGCACTAAAAATGATTTTTTTAGCCCTGTCTAAAGCTTTCTTTCTATAAAAAAAATATACCACCTGAAGGATTAAGCTGAAATTGTTTCTTTTTACAAAATCGCCTAATTTTTCTTATTTGAATATAAGCATATACAAATCATCCTTTGTTTTCATTTTCTACGTTTATTACTCGCCAGTCATGCAGGGAACGAGTGAAGTGCCTTCTATTGAAGTCACACTATACAAAATAAAGATGACTTTCTGAAATGCTGTTTTTCTGATTGGCAATTAAAAAAATTTGGTATGTAGAAGGACCATAACACAACAATAATTTTGAGATATATTGGCTAGGACATGAGAAATCGGAAGGTAGATTAGAATAGACTACGTGAATAAAAAAAATGGTGCATGGTGCAGATGACCTTGACCTTGATAAAGTCAACTGAATCATAGATTGTTGTTTTAATAAAGCAAATTTAGTATGCTTCCAAATGTTGAAAACCGAAAGAAAACGATTAAAAATAGCCATATATACCGATTTTAAGCACACCCCCCTTTTCCCTCCCGTCCCTGATTTACCAGTTAAGTAAGAATATCGACAATTGTACGATATCCTGGGCCATCTCATTATAAAGTAATGACGACCTCCGTGCTTGTGCTAATTGATCAATGAATAGCCATAATCTCCTCATTGATCTTCAAAGAAGTTAATGTCACAACAAAATCCACCAAATTAATCCTATTGTTAAATGAACAGGGTTTCACCGCTACTACTAATCCAGGAGGGCAATGGTTTTTGGGGTTATACATCATATAGGGCGTTTTTGATATTAGAGGGATCGGTGCGCATGGCTACAGAGCGCATAGCGCTGTAGCCTGGCGCGTATTTCAAGGGTAGATGTTTGATGAGATACTTTGCAATGGAAGTTCTGAGTTTTGAGTTATGCACGTATTTAACAGAAGCAGGATTGAGGTGAACTTCATATTGTTTTTCTTCATTTATCAGGATATTCTAATCTTTTGAACAAGGGTTTAAGAGAGATTTTTTTAAAAGGTCACTGGGACCGAGACTGCCATATAAAGCTGTAGCATTTTCACAAATTACCTTTTGGAAATCCCCAATGCCCAAATCGAGCCAATCGTGTCCTATAACCCTCACCTTACGAACCACATGTTAGTCGCACAGCTTGATCGCTGACGCGGTGACAACAGGAGATACAATATGCTTGCGCTTGGCCGTATGTATGATAAACGGTACGAGATGTAATTTTGGTGTCACGTGTCAGGTACAGGTCCCGTTCAGGTATCAGATTCAGTGTGCCTTCGGGGCGCCGATAATATAATCCGCCGATGTTAAATCAGTCTGTCACATATGACCCTCGCCTCAAGTGCTTATTTTTTTTTTCCAAAAGTCAACAAACCGGTATATGTCTAAACATACCAATTTACCTTTAAACCTTTTCCCCCTACAAATTCAAAAACGGACGGTACATGACTATAATCGTTTTTTTTCCAATGTAGCGATACGTACGTCATTTTTACCTGAATGGGTCCCCCGAAGCAAAATAATAAACCACTCAATGCCGTGACGAGGTCATCAAATCTTTATTTTTTTTTCAAAAAATTGTCTTTTATTCCCATAATAACGTCCTTTTTAAGATTCAACACTTTATATTTTTCTTTAATAATTAATTTTCAATTGTCCCCGCATGAAGTGGAAAAAGATGGGTCCATAAGTCTAAACTGAAAACAAAGTCACCGGCTAAATACCCTTACCGTGGCTGAATGAGCAGACGATCCGCCGTTTTAGTTGTAGCATGCTTTACAGGACAGCCACTTGGCCACTTGCACGCGGCTGCGGGGGTTATGCGTCATAGTCCGGAAATCCCGATATAGATACAAGTTATGCCCATTAAAGGAATCAACTCTTTGCAATATCCTAAACAATGGGAAATCCTTGTTTGTTTGCTCGTGCAACATGACTTGGTGTTTGGATTCGTCATATCGGTTGCACTGGTAATAAATAATTCATTGATTAATACAGTAGTTGAATAATCAGAAATTAGCATTATTGACAAAGGCATCCCATGATATGATATGTACATTTGCACGACATCCCATAGGAATGGCGAAAAGGAGTGGCTACCCCATTGGTCATTCTGGCTTTATTATGTTAATCGATTTCTTTCATTTTTTTTTCAACATTTGGAAGTCTATTAGATGTGTGTTATAAAAACAACAACAAATATATGATATAGTGATTGCATTAAGGTCAAGATCATCTTTAATCCTTGCACAATTTTTTTTTTGATTCACGTAGTATATGACGTCATCAAAATACTGTTTTCTGATCGGTCATTGATAATAATTATGCATTGTAATCCATAAATGGTCCTTAAATCAGTGACTATTTTAGCATATAGGGGGTTCTTGGACATGAGAAATGTGATGGTAATATTTAGAAATATGTATGACGTCATCAAAATACTGTTTTCTGATTGGTCATTGATAATATGCATTGCAATCCATAGGACCCATAAAACAATGACTATTTTAGCATATAGGGGGTTCTTGGACATAAAAAAATGATGGTAATATTTAGAAATATATATGACGTAATTTAGAAGTATAAATAGGAAATATATACAAAATAAGATAAATAACGCTACCTCCCTTTGGCGGTGATTGTCAGATCGGTATTTATTTTCCCCTAGGGACGTAAGGGATATATGCCGTCATCAAAATAATGCTTTCTCACTCTGGTCTGCATAAAATTGTTGTCAAATCATAGCGATGTTTACTAAAACAAAAACACCGTGGTGTGATCCCCAAATGTTCATTTCTAATGTTTCTTGAAGAAAAGTAATACATAAAGAATAAAATAGTTTACAAGACACTGATTATCTGAGACTTGGGAAACTGTTTTCGCATCACAAAATGATTCACATTTGATTTTAGTCATTTTTCTTACGTAACCTTTTGCCCCCCCCCCCTTATTGCAATGTTTTGGAGATTCGTGTCACTTTCACAAATGACCTTTTTTCATTCGTATACTTTGAGATAAGTTTTACCCCTCCCTCACTTACGTACGTTTTGTACGTAAGAAAATATGGCGAAAATGGCAAACGAACCTTAACGTACATAGCATGATTTAATATTCATTAATACCATTTTAGCTCGTATTCATACAAATAGAATACTTATAATCCCACAATATGATTTTTTGTTATTTACATTTTAAAGAACTTGAAAGGCAGAAAGAGCTGCCGAACTTTCTGTTTCATAATTTTTTCCTTGGCATTTATTTTTAATACTCTAGAAACAAGCATTACAAAGTTTTCCTCAATGCCTCATATAATTTGGACTCCACGATCCTTCTTAAGCTAAAGTTATACGTATTCCTCTTTTATAAATAAAATGCTGGTCACATGGGAAATTGTATTCCACCCACAGTTATGCTGCATAATTACCAGAATCTGTATCCTCTTCAATGGCTGGAATAGTAGAGAGGCCCGTACCCGTTCAACCCAAAATTCCAGAGCTTCTAGTAATGTTAATATTATTAAATATATTCTATTTTTTAAATTTTAAAATTTCTGAAAAGTGACGTGGCCGGAGTTATTTTGGGTTGAAATATACATTTTTCATTTACCAAAAATGTCAAATATTAAAAGAGCTATAACTTGAAAAGTAAATAAAGTACAACCTTCATGTTTGCTGTGAAGAATACTTATAATATATAGATTTGATATTTGTGAGTAAAAAAATTGTAATGAGGCATAATGGTGTGATTTTGAGGGAAATGTTGATTGTTAGTGAGTTTGCCAATTTTACCCAAAAACTGATTTTTACATAGAAAAAATATTCCAAAGCTTCTAGTGTTAATACTATTATCTAGTATATTCTACTTTTTGAATTTTACTTGGCTGGCATTTCTGAAAAGTGACATGGCCTGTGTTATTTTGAGTTGAAATACGCATTTTTCAGGATTTTTATTTTTTTACCAAAAATGTCAAATATTAGAATATCTATAACTTAAAAAGTACATTTGGCACAAGCTTCATATTTGCTGTGAGGAATACCTATTGCATATAGATTTTATATTTGTGAGTAGAAATATGATAATGAAGCATATTGGCATGATTTTGGGGAGAAATGTTATTTTTTTGGTGATTTTTGCCAATTTTACCCAAAAACTAATTTTTACATAGAAAAAATATTCTAGAGCTTTTAGTGATAATAATATTATCTAGTATATTCTACTTTTTGAATTTTACTTGGCTGGCATTTCTGAAAAGTGACATGGCCTGTGTTATTTTGAGTTGAAATACGTATTTTTCATGATTTTTATTTTTTTACCAAAAAAAAAAATGTATAACTTAAAAAGTACATTTGGTATAGGCTTCATATTTGCTGTGAAGAATACTTATTGCACATAGATTAGATATTTGTGAGTAGAAATATGATAATGAAGCATATTGGTATGATTTTGTTGAGAAATGATAATTTTTAGTGATTTTGCCAATTTTACCCTAAAACTGATTTTTACATAGAAAAACTATTCCAGAGTTCCTAATGATGTTAATATTATTTAGTATATTTCTTCTTTTTAACTATTACGTGGCTGGCATTTCTGAAAAGTGACATGGCCTGAGTTATTTTGGGTTGAAATAATGTAATTTTTGTGACTTTTTAATTTTTTTCCCAAAAATGTCAAATATTAAAATAGTTCTAACTTGAAAAGTAAACTAGTACTTTTAAGAGTACTTGTTACATATAGATTTGATATTTGTGAGTACCAAAATAGTAATGAAGCATATTAGTGTGATTTGGGGGGGGGATGTTAATTTTTGTGGGCCGCCAGCTATATATAGCTGGAGGACCACTCAGCAATCCGCTGTGTTTGTGTGTGTGTGTCACTACAATGTTAAGGTTATTTTTTTTACAAATTGACCTCAATTGAAAAGTTGAAGTTCAATTGGAACAAAACTTGTGTCATAGTTGCACCAAGGTATCCCTCATATGTTGATATCACTGAAAGTGTGATCATTTCAGTGGGATTAGTGCATTTCAGTGGGATTATTGTCTAGGGTTATCCCGCTTATCACACTGAAATACACTAATCACACTGAAATGGTCACATAATCAGTGGCAATTTCAGTGATACTTTCAGCATTACTCCTTTTCAGTGTTCATTTCAGATTTCAGTGATTTTGTTCAGTGATTTTATTTCATAGTGACAGGGGTCAAAGTTTACACATAAGCATACTCATGTTATTACTCTTAAAATACAAATATTGTCAGTATTTGCTTAGAGTAGCATCATAAGTAACATAAGTACAATTTTTCGGCATTTTACACAGTAAAGTATAGGCAGGTGGCAACCAACACCTACCTTCCGACTTTGACGGGACACCCTGACCACCCTGAAGCTAGTGCCTCCGTTTTTTCGGCTAAAATGATCGCAAAGGATGAACTTACAACTACATAAACGCTTTAGATATTTCCGGTTGCGTTTTTGTGCGACAAGGAATCAAATATCATAATAATAAAGCCCTACAACAACGTATCAAAGCGTTCTACATAATCACACAAACACAAAAAATGCAGTTTCTTTATCTATAAATTAATTGAAATACAATATAAAGTAAATATAAACATTATGATTGTAACATTTCAATAATTAAAAAAAAAGAAAGAGGTTCAGCATATGACCAGTTTACCACCCATACTCATTTGGGGATACACCTGAACCACTAACCGTTGTGTGTAAGTTGATATCACAGTCGGTGACCATCCGAGGGCTCAGGAGACTCTAGCCCAACCTAACTGAAAAATAAAATAAGAACAGAGGAATAGTTCATTGGTAGAACACCGACGCTGTCACCGTCAGAGCCTATAGACCGTATTAAATATGACGTCAGCCACCAGACATGTTGGTGGGCAAGATGCATACATTCCAGGACTACAATACATTCACCTGTCAACGATCCCTGTGCGATCGCTAAACATGGATGGATTGACAGGTGAATGTATTGTAGTCCTGGAATGTGCCTATCTTGTCCACCAACATGGCTGCCTATTGAATACGGTCTATAGTCCAGGCTACAGATTCATTGATACCTAATATCAACCTTGTTTATTAGATATATAATGTTTTCCAACGGTTTCTAGACCAGTTGTTATGCTGATTCTGAATCCGATGGATGCCAGACGAGCAACCCTGAGCATTTTTGTAAAAACGCACAAAAATCAAAATGGCCACCAAAACACAAAACATTCATCTCTTGTTCACTCAAAAGTTGTGATTTTTCATCCTGTCTCGTTTAAACATTCATTGTGACCAATTAACATATGATTCTGTAACCACGTAACCAATGAATTCAATATGGCCGCCAATACAATAAAGTGTCTGATCTTGATCTTTTTTTGACTGCAGGTTGGTAATTTGGTATCGATCCTGGTGTTTTGGCAGTCAAGAAATTAATTAAAATCATAAGACATAATTTAAAAAATGTGATAATAAATTCCGTCATTATAGAATCCAAAGATGGCTTCCGATACTCTAAGATGGCTATAATTGATAGCTGTGGCTAACCTAGTACTGCAATGTTTGTGTATATCAATGTAAGTCAATCAGATCAATGTACACATCATTAGGTAATCAGAGGAATCGATACATGTAAGATGCCGTCCAAAATTGGTATCCAATATGGCTGGTAAAGGCACTTACTAAGCGGCGAAAAATCCGATCACTAATAGTCTAGAGATATATGTTTCTTTGTTTTTGGTAGGTTTTAAGCGTCCATTGGCATCCATGTTGCGATATTTGATGAATAACGACTCAATGGCGCTTAATAGCATTCTGGGATTTTTTGAACGTGATAATCCAACTAAAAACCACAAAATATATATCTTTAGCATACAGCGTGAATGAATTACTGACCTTTATTGATTGACATTTGCAGCCATATTGAACGCCTATCTAGGATGCCATCTTGCAGATATCAATCACTTTGATCATGTTATGATATTTAAATTGCTCTGAAGCACTATAGTGATATACACAAACACGGCAGCCTTTGCCTTTAAGTAGTAGTGAATTTTGCCATTTTAGAGCATCTTGAATGGTTTATTGATTTGATTAATTAGAAAATTGTTGAAAGCTATTCATAATTGTTTCAATTAATACATTGATTGCTAAAACATTGGCATGTATATCATGTTACTATTCTACGGTCGAAAGTAGACAAATATCAGATGCTTTGTTGTATTGGCGGCCATATTGAATATCTTAATTAGGTAGTTAATGAATCCCATTTTAATTGGTCACAATGGATGTTTTGACTTGACAGGCAAAAAACAAATTACAACTTTTGAGAAATTAACATATTATGAGTTTTAGTGTTTTGGTGGCCATTTTGAATGTTTGCGTTTCCTCGAAAATGCTCAAGGTTTTGTCTGGCATCCATCGGATTCAGATTCAGCAGGAAAAAATGGTCTAGGAAAAACATTTGAAAATATATATATGGTATAACAAGGTCACATGGTTCCGACTTAAGATAAGCACGCCTGGTAATCTCTCTCTGTGAAGCGGGTGACTTAGTAGGGAAAAATTCACCTTATGCAGTACTTAGAGCAATGTTTCCCGGAACCACCGCAGGTGGTGCAGCACACGACTAGGACTTTGGCGGAACTCTTCCAATACTTTCGTAGTAAATACTAGGTAATGACCTAAAAGCCCCAGATATGTATGATGTAGGCAACATTTTGACATTGTATCGCATAGAAACGCCTTAGAATGGTTTCAGCAGGGTTGGAAACGCTGAAAAACATACGACACAGCATACATCTGATCCAAATATTGAATGTTATGATTTTATTTAAATGACCCGTGACGTCACGATGACCGTCATAACACATCACATGTTAGATCACATGTTTTGTCGCGCGTTCTTTCTTCGCATTGGAAGCCGTCTTCTGAATCATTCGGATGCTCTGAAACGTCACCCAAACAATCTTTTCTCTTCAAATTAATACTAAATTTGACCGATTTGGAATATTGTTTAGATTTTACAATCGAATCATTATTCGCTACGCAAAAGCGTAAATTTAGAAATTTTTGGCGTTTTTTTTTAAAGCGGCACTGGTACATTTTTGAGAAAATATTAAATTTCTCCAATTTGCTCTCAAATGATAGTCTAGGCCATTGGAAGAACAGAAATATATTTTACACATAAAAATACTACCCCAAAACAGATAGGGACATTGATATGAGGATAAAGACATCCAGGTAATTTGTAGGCCAACTTTTAAGTTTTCCATAACTTCAATCAAACAAAAATGGGTATGTACATGATTTTTGTTGACTCGTACTCACTGATATTAAACCACAAAGGTTATAGACCGGTCAAAACAGTGTGCATAGGGTGGGAAACAGGCAACGGCGTGCGTGTTCTTGTGTTAAACGCCATTTTCGTCGTCTGCTGAATTTAACGTCGCCGGCGACGTTAAATTATTAAAATCGTTCTGTTTACCCATAAGGAAGCTGATTTGGTCTTAATCATTCGGGTGAGGGATTTTGTATATAAAAGCTTTACAACCATGCAAAAAAATACCGATTTTGATAAATCTTGCGGGCGCACTATTTTTTCAAATGTGCCAGTGTCTCTTTAAACCAATTTAGTAGGTAAGGTTCAAGTATTATATTTCAACACTACAAAAAATCCGCGTTGCGCAGTCGCTTAAGTCCTGGACTCGTGTTAATAAACTTTTCCCTTCGATGGTGGTTCGACCCCCACACAGGGCGCATTGTTTTTCTTCCTCTTTATCTTCCTATAATTAATAATTTTAGGCACTAATGGTATTCAAATACTAATAAGATTTTATTTTATTTTTTTTCTCGAAAAATACGTGTTATCGGCCGGATCGGACCGTATCAAATAATACACTCGTACAAGACGAAAAGTATTGTGAATACCGTACCAAAGGTTGGTGAAAGCTGGCGATACACTAAGAAAATATTATCATGATGATGTATGATGAAAAACATCAAACTTCAGTAGGTGAATGGATGCATTCTCCGTATGGGTAATGCTTCTCCAAGCACAGGAACATAACACTAAATATGTGCAACATCAAAACAGTTCAAGACATGTTCCAGTACATTGCAATCCCTTCAGCATTCTTTCAAACAACAATTACCCAAGGGCCCTTGGAAGTTATTTAGAATTTTCATTATTGATGAGATATCCATGCATTTAGGATTTGCACATGTCTATACCCATCATGCCCCCCTCCGGATGGCGCCCCGGGGGATGCGCCACACCATCTATAAATGTACAGGTAGCCTCCTTCATCTGGCTAGACGCAACACATGGCATTTATCTCTGTTCGAAAAAACTTCGATTAGTGTGTTCTGAGGTCTCTGGGCTTTGACCAGAGTCGGGGGTTAAAAACCGGGTGTGAGCGTCCCAATCCACATCCCCAGAAAATATTACTGGTGTTACTTGTATGAGAGGTAAAATAACTCCAGCTATTCACTGGATAAAGAAAAAAGTATGTCTTTAGTCTAGTTTTATCACTTAACTGGCATAAGGGTGGGGCTCCTTGGGGACCATTTTTTGTTTTTCGGCCGGTGTTTTTTTTTAACGCTGTCACATATTTGGTTTATATTTTTTCGTATTTGTCAACTTTTAGTTGCGCTTGCATTGGTGCAAAAAAAAAGAAAGTCAAATCCACCCCGACGTTTTTGTGTTATATTGGCATGGG